>BPTQ01000008.1:14543591-14790223 GCA_019973895.1 Chrysanthemum seticuspe
AACATTGAGTCTAACCTCTTTGATTATTTCGATAAACTTCTTATAACGCTCTTCCATCTTCTCTTTCTTTAGGCGTTGAGGATAAGGAATTTTCGGTGTATACGCCTTGACTGGTGGAATGTCTTTCTTTTTGGTGGTTTGAGTTGTGTTTGGTTCTTCGTTTTCATCCTCACTATCAACGGTGATAGGAGTATTAGGATTAGGCGGTGGATCGTACGAGAGACCACTTCTTGTGAAAACAGCATTGATATGTTCATTTCGTGTTTGGGGTGGACGGTACGTCTTATCATTTGATGGTTTTGGATTGGATTGAGTGTTACTTGGCAATGAACCAGATGGTCTAGAAGAATGTTGGTCAGAAAGTCTGCCAAGCTTGTTTTCAAGATCTTGGATAGATGCTTGATGATTTTTCTGTCCTTGCTCAACTTTGGCTTTAAGATTGAAAAATTGATTTTTGATAAAATCATTCGCGGATTTTTGACCAGCCACGAATTCTCTCATGGTTTTTTCGAATTCAGTTTCTTCTGTCTTTTTGTCGGAAGTTTGGTGTGGTGGATCGTCAGTTCGTGGTTGAGAATCACGGTTGTCATCCCTTGGTCGGCGGTCTTGCCAATTTCCAGAATTTCGACCATAATAGTTACTACGATATCCTCCTCCACGGTATCCTCCTTGAACGTAATTTGCTTCTCCTTCTTTTGGTCCACCCATAGGTTTATCGTCGCATTCGGACGATGGGTGATTTCCTCCACAATTGTTGCATCCATCTCGCATTTCTTTCATTTCATCTTTGATATCCTTGTATTGCAAGTTGATTTGTGAGGTTAACGCTTCCATCTTCTCCATGAGTTTTGAGGTATCGGTGTTTTCGACAAAAGCAACGGTTTTTCGGAGAGGTTTGGTTTTGGAATCTTTGGACCAATCAAGTTTGAGAAGTACTCGATCTTCGAGCAATTGATGTGCATCGTTGGGAGTTTTATAGAGAAAAATTCCTCCAGCATCAAGGATGCCTTGAGAGATTTCATCCAGTCCATGGTAAAAGATTTGGATAATGGTTCCTTTTGATAATCCATGTCCATGACAACTACGAAGCAAATCTTTCATTCGAAGCCAAGCTTCGACAAGTGATTCGTTTGGGTTTTGGTTGAAAGCACGAATTTCTCCCATTAATCGATCAAACATGGCAGGTGGAAAGAATCGGCTTACAAAAGCTTGCCTCATCTCCTCCCAAGTATTGATGATTCCTGGGGTTAATTCATTGTACCATACTTTAGCATCTCCGGCGAGTGGTGATGGAAAAAGTTTGAGTTTAATGGCATTGACATCGGTGTCGCCATAACGAAACATGCCGCAAATTTCGATGAATTCGGCAATGTGCTTATGCGGATCGGCCCGCGCACGGCCATCGAATTGTCGGTCTTTGATCATAGAAAGGTGATGTCCCTTCACGGTGAAGTTGTCACCAAGGTTAATAGCAACAATAGCACTTTCGGGTGTTGGTGCTACGGTTCGGTTTGTTCCCCACATAGGTTGATCGTCCGCCATGGGAAAAGGTATATTGGTGAAAGGATTGTAAACAACTTTGGCTTCAATGAGGTTATCAAATGGTGGGTTTGGTACTCTTGGTATACGGTTTTCCAATGGTATGAAACGTGTTCTCCTTCTTCTTCGAATCAAACGTTCTGGGTTGGTAAGAGGTGTAATTGGTTCTATTCCCGCTGCTCGAGTGTTCATACAATGTCCTAGAGAATCCATGCAATATCTAAACACACGGACAAACAACGAAAACAGTTTATATGGAACAGATGAAGGTAACCGGATCGGTTGCGGGATGCGACCGATCGGTTAGATCAGTTGATTGACGGGTAAACACGTAACCGATTCGGTTGAGGGGCAACCGGATCCGGTTAAGGTTTCTGTAAAAAAAAATTTTTTTTTTTTTTTTTTTTTTAGGAATCGGCTGAGGGAAATTCAAAAACTTGTTGAAACACAATCAAATCCCCGGCAGCGGCGCCAAAAACTTGATGTGCCCGGTAGGTGCAAGTTTTAAATTTATAAAAGGTGAATTACCAATTTTACCAATAACACATACGAGCAAGTATACTCGTCCGTTATAGCAAGATTATGAAGGTAAGTCGGGATCGTTCGCAGGGATTTGAGTGAATCAGAGCACAAGTTTGAATTAACGGAGTCGATCAAAAACATATAATAAAGCAAATATATAATGAAATTCAGATGATTAAAAACTACACTTGCTTAAACTAGTATCATATCATAGATTAATGTGATTGTGTTAACTACTTAACATGTTGGTTATGATAATTAGTTGGTGTACTAATCTATTGTTCTTACAAGTTAAACCTTCGTCAAGATTTTAGTTCATAAAAACAAGCTTTAAGTTTAACCAATCAATTCAAGATCAATTCAAGTTTCATAAGTCTACTTCAATAAACTTAAACACAAAAACATCCACTTGTTCATCAAATTGCTTAAGAAATGGTCAATACAAAAGGTACCCGATCATAGACAAAAGGCTACAATTAATTTTCAACAACTAATCTTACGACCATTTAGATGTTTCCAACCAATCCAATTTGATAATCAAAAAGCGTTTCTATTACAACCACACCTTAGTTCCTTTGTATAATCAAGAATAATGGGTAAAAACAATCATCCATAGACAAAATGATTATGACTAGTTGAATAATACGAAGTTCTTTCGACCCCAACGATTATTATCAATTAGCCAAACTTGATTAACAAATGTCACTATGAAACTTTAGCACAATTGGATCTTAGAATCAACTTGAAATTGAATTAAAACATGTTAACACAATCACTAACTAATCATATGATAATCAACATCATTTAAGCAAGTGTATAAAGAAACTAGCCACTCATAGCAAACATGAACATAAACTCATAACTTTGATCATTAGAAAACATGATTAAAAGTCTTACAATGCTTGGAATAAGATTACAAATGATGAAGTAATGATTCCCAAAGGATCGTGGTGGACTTCTTAGTGTTTCGGCTTCCAACGGTGGAACTTCTGGAACTCCAAACTTCTCTGGATTTCTAAGGACGAATTTCAGGAGGTTAAGGCTTGGTTTGATGAGTAGAGAGCTTTGTAATTGAAGTGTGTCTAATATGCTCACAATTAGCCTCTATTTATACTAATTCCAAGGCCTAGGGTGTTAAATGCTTGACTTGGCCTCCAAGGAGTAAGGAAGGGACTAGAATACACCAAGAGAAGGACCTAGAATCGTTTGGATGCAAAGGGGAAGCTTAGTGATGAAGATTTGACAACTGCAGCTTCTCCAACCGGATCGGTCATACGACCAACCGATCCGGTTGGTCTTCAATAATAACACACCGACCGATCCGGTTGCGGGTTGCGACCGATCGGTCGGTCATAGCAAAAACATGTATTCCGACCAAATGCCAACCGATCCGGCTGAAGGTGTAACCGGATCCGGTTGGATCTTCTGAGATAAGAAACTTGAACTTTCTCTCTTCACTCTGACTTGTAGAACTTGGTTCTTCAATCACTAAGGTCTTCAAAGGTACTTGGGATTTAGCTTAACTGAGACGAGAATCTTCGATTAACTGCATATTTCCACATTTTCCTTCATTTCCCTGCACTTGGTTATGAATGCTAGACAAACATATCTAGATACGATTAAGTGCTAAAATCACACAAATATAACCAAATAACAGATATAAAAGTACACACAATGCTACTAAAAACATGCACAATCTGAGTGTTATCAAAGACCCGTTGATATGGTCTTCAACCCATTAGGAGTACCTTCACGAATGAATGTAGGACAAATATTTGAATCTTCACTGGGGTTAGCGTGGGATTTGCTAGACAGACATTATCGAGTAGCACCTTTTGATGAGAGATATGAACAAGAAGCTTCGAGAAAACTGGTGTTTTCTGAATTATATGAAGCCAGTAAGCAAACAGCGAATCCATGGATATTTGAACCTGAGTCTCCAGGAAAAAGCAGAATTTTGGATGGAAGAACGGGGGATCCTTTTGAACAACCTGTTATAATAGGAAAGCCTTATATCTTGAAATTAATTCATCAAGTTGATGATAAAATCCATGGGCGTTCTAGTGGGCGTTATTCACGTCTTACATAACAAACCCTTAAAGGCAGGTCCAAGAAAGGGGGACAACGGGTAGGAGAAATGGAGGTTTGGGCTTTAGAGGGGTTTGGTGTTGCTTATATATTACAAGAGATGCTTACTTATAAATCTGATCATATTAGAGCTCGCCAGGAAGTACTTGGTACTATAATCTTTGGAGGAAGAATACCAACTCCTAAGGATGCTCCAGAATCTTTTCGGTTATTCGTTCTAATTTATATCTTTTACTCTAATATGTATGTAATTAGCGTTTGTGTGAAAATGATATCTTTTATCAAATTTTGGACCACTAATGCTTTTATTATAATATGTTTCTTATGTTACGATGTACATATATCATCATCTTGCAGGTTATTAGCATGATGGATATCTTGCAGGTTGCCGGTTGTTTAGCTTGCCAGCTATCTGAATCTCTTTCAACACCGGCCCTTTAAAGGCTATGAAGACTTTGCTACGTACCGTCAACGTATTCATAAAAAAATACTTTTTTTGTTTGTCCGAGCTTTAGCAATTGCGCTGCTCAAGACTGAGGGAGTATTAGTGGATATATAGTGGGCCCAAGCCCGTGTGTGGGTTTGGACCAACTATCCATCCGCTAATATAGTGGACCCTGCACATAAAACCGGGACCAAACCTCGGAAAATCAAATTATGTCCGGCTGGCACCTCGTCACTAGTTGTCCACTCAACTGAATCACTCCTAACTTAGCCTCATCCCTGGTGGACCACAATTGACAAAATTGGGACCCCTTGGTGGTACATGGCTTTCAACACCAAAATTAGTGTAACACCTGACATGTTCGTGATATTAAACCAGCATATCAAACCCTAAATCTAATGGACACAAACTCACAATTAGTTTGAGCCAACTTACCTAGTCATCTAGTAGGGAGACCTCTTAGGAAAAGAAAATTCGGCCGAGTCTACGTCACCAGTGAGACAAAGGTAACACATACATAAGATATCTATTAAACACTTATAGTACTATGGTATCCTCAAAAATAGTCTTTGATTCGGCATATTTAATTTGATATGTTTGTGTTCTAAATAGACCAAGTACATAGTAGCCTTGAAAGTGATATTTAAGAGCAGATTAAAAATTAGAGTAAAGTCCTAAAAACATCCCTGTGGTTTGCCCCGTGGTGCTGTATACATCCCTAAACTTTTTTTGGCACAAAATCATCCCTCCGTTAGTAAAGTTGGCACAAATACATCCCTCTGTTAGTAAAATCAGTTAGTGAGGACTAACGGTGCAAATATATCTCCGTTATCTCACATAATTTAACGTAAATCGCCCTTGTGGCAAGGAACAAATTGCAACCAAAGTCCTTAACTGTATTTACAAATTCGTCCCTGTGGTCAACGTGGGTCAACGCCACGTGTCACCCCATGAGTGGTGCCACGTGTCATCGGGTCGGGGCGGGTCGGGCAATGGGTCGGGTCGGGTCGGAAATGGGTCGGGTCGGGTTGCCACGTGGACCAATGAGATGGTGCCACGTGGCATTGGTAAATAATACCAACACTTTGTCTCCCCAAGGATTCGAACCCGGGTTGTGTGATTGAGAAGCAATGCTTTGCCCAACTGGGCCAAGCATAGCTTCAAGTATAATTCTCAAAATTTAATACATAACCCTTTCCAAAACTTAAAAGCCCAATTCTTTATTATTAAAAGGTTCAATTTAGTTTTTGGCCTATCAATTTATAAGGTTATATGGACTTTCAAAAAATTAATAAATACACCGTCGGACTTGTTTTTTCGTGCTCTTTCCAATGGTATGCTCGGGGAATTTTTTTGACTTAGTTTGAACCTCGAAAAATGTGAAAATCATCGTTTTTTCTTTGTTTTCGCATTTTTTGAGGTCCAAACCAAGTCAAAAAAATTCTCCGAGCATACTATTGGAAAGAGCACGAAAAAACGAGTCCGACGGTATGCTCGGGGAATTTTTTCGACTTGGTTTGGACCTCAAAAAATGCGAAAACAAAGAAAAAACGATGATTTTCACATTTTTCGAGCTTCAAACTAAGTCAAAAAAATTCCCCGAGCATACCATTGGAAAGAGCACGAAAAAACGAGTCCGACGGTGTATTTATTAATTTTTTGACAGTCCATATAACCTTATAAATTGATAGGCCAAAAACTAAATTGAACATTTTAATAATAAAGAATTGGGCTTTTAAGTTTTGGAAAGGGTTATGTATTAAATTTTGAGAATTATACTTGAAGCTATGCTTGGCCCAGTTGGGCAAAGCATTGCTTCTCAATCACACAACCCGGGTTCGAATCCTTGGGGAGACAAAGTGTTGGTATTATTTACCAATGCCACGTGGCACCATCTCATTGGTCCACGTGGCAACCCGACCCGACCCATTGCCCGACCCGCCCCGACCCGATGACACGTGGCACCACTCATGGGGTGACACGTGGCGTTGACCCACGTTGACCACAGGGACGAATTTGTAAATACAGTTAAGGACTTTGGTTGCAATTTGTTCCTTGCCACAAGGACGATTTACGTTAAATTATGTGAGATAACGGAGATATATTTGCACCGTTAGTCCTCACTAACTGATTTTACTAACAGAGGGATGTATTTGTGCCAACTTTACTAACGGAGGGATGATTTTGTGCCAAAAAAAAGTTTAGGGATGTATACAGCACCACGGGGCAAACCACAGGGATGTTTTTAGGACTTTACTCTAAAAATTATAAACTGCAACACCTACTTAAATCAGAGATGACGATCCAAACTAGCCTCCACCATCCACATGTTTTAAGATTACTAGCAGGGTATCCGCGTGTTGTGGTAACGGGTACCCTGAAATAAAATATTCCGAAGAATAATGTATTTTAGTTTATTTTGTTACTAGACTATAGACCCGCGGGTTTCGCGGGTGGCAATTAAAAATTTGTATTTTAATTAAAACATACTTATATAAAAATTCATACTCATATAAACTAAAAACAAAACACAATTATGAATGATCCAAAACAATACGTAAAAGTTACAAAAACTTCATCAAGTAAAAAAAATACAAATACCATGATAAAATCATTAAAAAAAATAAAAAAATATATATATAGATAAAGTCACGATAAACCTTTCTATCTTTATCGTATATCAAAATCTTTAGCCCTTTTCGACTTGTGACTTTTGATACCACAACATACAACTGACCATGTGTGAAGACAGGTTTAGGCAAATATATTCTCACTTTCAAAAGATTGTCTTTGGCTTTCGTTGATAGTCATTGCAAAGCATACAAATATTGAAAAATTGTCTGTCCATATATATCATTTATAAAAACTAACATATCAATAACATATGTATAATGCAATTATAAAAGGTAACATGTTACTCCGTAATATATATAGTTAGAGAGACGAAAGTTATTGAAGGACTGTTAACATCATGATTTCATAGTGTATGTACACCCAAAAAACAAAGCATATGTATCTGCTAGTCAACTTTTGTAACATAAATATCTAATTTACACCAGCAATTAGCCACTGTATATAGACATTGGCGTAAAATCTGCGTCTAATTAGTACAACGAAATTATGTTTATATTAGGAGATCATGTCATCATATTGGGTGATTCACCAAAAGGTTCTTGTAACTTGTTGCTGAGATCTTGTTGAGTACAATCTGAATGGTCTAATAGAAGGTATAAAAGATACCTGCACACATATAAATAGGATGATATCAATTGTACCCATATATTGTGCTATATTGTTGCTAGAAAAAAAGGAGAGACTAATACTTGCCAATAAACAGGGTAAAAAGTGAACATGAAATATAATCACCATAAAAGAACACGTAATAAGCCGAAGCTTATCAGTAGTCTAGTATACCCCATGAAGGATAAACCTTCCATACTTTCTCGTAACAAATTTGACAGTTGAAGGGTGTTTAGAATTGATTATTTATAATAAACTTAGAAATATGTTTATTACGAAGTATTTATTTTGTTTGAAAACAATTTGTTTTAGTAAAAGTAGACACAAAATTTCTTCAGGAAAAAACTAAGTACATAAGCAAATACGCAAAAAAAAAGTAATCCCAAACACCCCCTTATCACTTTTAGCTAAATTTTGGACATAAACATAAAAGGAAAAACCATAAGTAATCGAAAACACCCCCTTATATCACTTTTAGTCATTTTAGCTATAAATTAGTACAAAGGCATAAAAGTAGAAAAAAAAATTAGTAATACGAAACACCCACTTTATTACTTGGAGTTACCTCAAGCAAAAAATAAATACATAAGCAGATAATTATAAATAAGAAGTAATCGCAAATACCCCCTTATTATTTGCAGTTACTTCACCTAAAAAATTAAGTACATAAACGGAAAAGTAGAAAAAATAGGCAATGCCAAACACCCCTTTTTACCTGTAGTAACTTTAGCTAACAAATAATTGCAAAAGCAGAAAAGTAGAAAATATAAGTAACCCCAAACAGCCACTTACTACTTGTAGTTAATCAGCTAAAAATAAGCACATAAGCAGAAATTCCAAACACCCCTTATTAAACTGTTGGACTTTGACAGTGAAAGAACTCACATTGTGTGAATGTAAAAATAGAGCACCATTCACTTTATTCCCTCATTTCATTTATGGTTTGATAATCTTTATCTCAATCGGACCATCCCCATCCCCATGGTTAAGATCTGCTATCGTCTTGGGTGTCATTTTTTCGTACCTAAGAAAGCTGTCAAAGACATAATAATAAAATCGGATAGGGAGAAAAGCAAAGCCACCATATCTGATGCAAGTATATATATAAATAAATAAATAAAAAAAAAAAAAAAAAAAAAAAAAAAAAAAAAAAAAAAAAAAAAACTAACATTAGGTAACACATGATCATGAAAATTGTATGTACTCCTATATGCGATTTTATTTCGAGCCTGAGCAAGCTATAACTTATTTAAGAAATCCGAGTAAACAATATTATTTGTACAATTTGGTGGGTGATCATGCTGCTCTATGATAAGTATTTTAAGACCATGAGCTGATGTAGCCCTCGACAATAGCAATTTGTTCGAGACCTCATTGTTAACATCATAGTTATACATTTGAAGCCGCCCATGCCCATATATGTTGGATACAAACCTGCTATAAAAATACATCTTTACTAACACATAATCATGCCTAAATGCGTTACAAATAGGTTACATATATGCATGACAAACCTTATGAATATGTCGCACCACTGGATTTCTGACCACTGCTGTAGCGTTTTTGTTGAGGCTCATATGAAGAGTACGATGCACCAACAATATCGTGATCATTGGCAGGAACATTTTGCTCTGAGAATACCTGTGTATTTGAACGCTGAAGGCACCTAGGGAAAATTGACATGAGAGCATGAATTTAGGAAACACCCATTATGAAATGAAAAATCTCAATTAAATACCCTCTATACATTATCAGTTCTAACCGTAATGATAGCCTGGATGTCCTCATGATTTACAAACATGGTTTCTTATACTACCATATATACCTACAAAATCATAAAAAGTTAGCGCAAAAGAAAGAATTCAGAGGCACAATTGGATTAGCAGAAAGGGATAGTTTAGCATTCATCGAGATATCTTAAGAGTCCTAACCATGCTCGTTACTATTTAGCATTCATTCATCTCCCTCAAATTTTATAAAGCATGAAAAAAATACCTCGTAAAAGTTGCACCAAATAAGTTCCAATTACTAATATTCAATGAACCTTAAAAGACACAACCACATCAAAATTTAGTGATACCCTTTCATAAACATAAACAACCAACTTGGAAGCCATAGTACTACCATATTAGCTTAATTTATTACTGAAGCTACAAAACACACTTACAATACCTATTAGCACTTCATGGTGACAACTCCAAACTCAACTGTGCCAAGCTCTTACAAAAGTTGAAAGAAGATGAAAATAAAAAACACAAAAAACCCACAATTTGATTGAATGCAACAACTACCAAAATCAGAAAGGTAAACTTAAAAGATATAGCTAAAAGGTAAACTTAAAAGATATAGCTAAAATAAGGTCAACCGTGTCTCGGTACTTACGTACTAAGCAACCAAAAATCATCGAATTGAAAAAATAATTTTTACTAAACTGATCTCACTTTTTATGTCAACCACCTATAGTATCTTTGAATACTTTTTTGGTGTTTGCTTTTTGCTGATTTGCGCTATTGTAGTTAGGTACTAATATACTAACTAAATGGACTATGTATATCAAGATCAAACATATGAAAGGGGATTGTCTACAACAATCTTCATTTGAAGCATCATTTACCTACTGTAATGATTGCTAATTAAAGACCGAACCATTGCAGCATCTTCTATATATCTTTAGAGAGCCCAAAAAAGTGAACGGATATAAAGCATAATTGAAATTATAATGAGGTCGCAGAACAATGTATAAATAACATATATACTACAGAGTAAAAGAGCATAACCTTCTTACTTCTTTTTCACCATGCTCATCATATTATTCTTCTTTCGGTATTATCGATCAAATTAAGCTACTGTAAAATTAAGGATCACACAAATTCAAAAGTACTTTGCAAAATATCAGATTAAAATGTAACCAAAGAGAACATAACTAAACGCCACTTATTATATTTAACACATGATGATGTCATTGGTCTCTTATATACAAAACCTGCTCCTTTTTAGTTCTACGTTGTGGTGGATTACTTGCTTTCCATATCACGGTTATTAGATTTTCAAAACAAAAAAAAAAATCTTACATTTACATGTAATCTATCAACTTGAGAAGATAAGTTGAAAAATTTTAAACTTAGTTTTAGTGAAACATTATCTAAAATTATCAAAAGCATAAAACCGAAATTCAAATCACATAAAGTATATAACACACAAATTAATTCCTAATTTCAACCTACATAGCATCAAGTAATTCCTACCCTGAAATTTGAATTTCGGATAAAAGTGCATCACTATTGAAGATGTAAATTATAAACAAATTAATTCCTAATTTCAATTAAAAGTAATAATCAAAACAAAATTAGCCATATAAATGCGTCTTAGGCAAAACCCCCAAATTTGATTAGGGTTTATAAAAATTGAATTTAATAAAATACAAAGTATACATACCAACATATTAGAATTAAGAAGAACTAAACATACCTGAACCAAAAACAATTTCAACCAACAGAAATTGGATTAACGATTGTAATGGGTAATAAGTATTTTTTTTGTTGAATCGTTATGAAATCATGTTTGTGTAACAATTTCAACCACCAGAACATCACCGGTTATTTCTTTATCAGCTTCTTCGGGCTTTATGATTCTGAGAAAAATAGGGGCGTGATATGATTTCATAAAAAATGCTATGTGGCTTTATGACGTAAGATTATGACGTCAGAAATGGGGGTATGGCATTCAAAAATATTTTCATTTATTATATATAAAGATTTTTGACAATAAATTTATGGATATCAAGAATTTCATTTAGCCCGTGCCCGTTTGGCCCGCGGCAATTCGAGCTAAGCCCATTTTGCCCGTTGACCGTTCGGGCTTGAATATTTGTATAATGTGTTTTATTATTTGTATTAGTGACATTTAATATAGGGTTCCCGCGCGTTACGGCGGCGGGTACCCTGGAAATCCGGTGAATCATGTATTTTAGTTTATTATGTTCTTTTTGATAATAAATTTACGAATTTCAAGAATTTTGTTTAGCTCGTGCCGGTTTGGCTTGCGCCCTTTCGGACTCAAGCCAATTTGGCCCGTTGCCCGTTCGGGCTTGAATATAATTTGCTTTATTATTTCTCTTAGTGACATTTAATGCAAGAATTATATTTAATTTGGTTGTACAATATGTTTGATAATTTGTATTTTTTATGTAAATGGTATTTTAATAACTGTATTAATTGTATTTATTGACCAGTATTAATTAACAAATTAAATAGCGTTATTGTGGTGTTTTGTTTTTTTTATATGTGCACTAAAGTGGTGTACGCTATGTTTCTTGTCTTGTATATCTGAAAATTATGTGCATTAAAGTATTGTATACTATGCATCTTTTCTTGTAAGCCAATTGTGTAAAAAAATGTTAAAATTTATATTTAATAACGCAAGCTTATGGGTTAAAATATTATATTAGTACATAAATGCACTTCTAGAGTGTAGTTAGATTTGAGTCTTTACTTTTTACTCACTAATGTTACTATTGTAATAGTCGGTTTCAAGTAATACTATCGTGTAATGTTTATATTTAAATTTCAAAAATTTAAAATAGAATATTACTTGTTTTTTTTAATGCTATAGTAAAATCGACACTAGAGAAATTTAGTTTACTTAAAAAAATTCCTTCTTATTCGCTAAAATATAACTCAATATGTTTGTTTTATGAAGTACATTAATTATTTCATAGCTTTTTAAAGGAAAAACAATGTATAGAGCGAATAAAAATCATTTGAGCATCTTTCAGCAAAATTTGTGTCAGTTTTTTGTCTCACATTAGTTGAAGATAATAAATTTTGCTTGGTTATATACTGTGCGGTAGATGGTTTATACAATTTGACATTAGTATTATGTAGTCGTTAGGATTTTGTGAAGATGGCAAATGTAGATTTAGCATCTCTTATCACGGCTAATTCATACGAGTTGTCAACTCTTTTTTTAACTCGTTGATAATACATATCATTGTTAAGATCCAGTTATTTAATAACTAAATTTTCAAATTTTGATTATCCCGTGTATCGATTCTTTAAAATACGTGATTTGATTGTAAATTGATTCGATACAAGAAAATACATCAACCGATACACATAATAATCGAAATTCAAAAAATTAATTATTAATATCAAAACGATTGTACATAGTACTCAAAAAGTGACAAGTAAAATGCAATGATGTGGAACGGGTATAGAAGTAATTTCGTGCCCTTGTCTCGGAGAGGTTTGGAAATAGAAGTAATTTTGTGCCCTTGTTGTGGAACGGGTATGGAAACCATTTCTCATGTGCTCTTTACATGTAATCTTGCGAAAGAGGTTTGGTTGAAGATCGTGCAATGGTGTCAAGTTCATATGCCAGAGGTTGGCTCCTTTGAAGATTGGGTGTCATGGTGTAATCACGTTCCAAACGTTATCAATAGTCGAGTGAGGCTTGAAGTTATCGGGTTGACAACATGTTGGATGTTATGGAGGTACAGAAATTCGATGACATTTGATTCCGGTAGAATGTTCAAACGTGATCTAGTAGATAATATTATCTTGTATTCTTTCTTGTGGCTTAAGCATCGAAACTCAAAGAGTAATATCTCTTGGGTTGAATGGCTTAAACATCCTTTGTATTATTGTTTAGTCTAGCGTTTTGCTAGACTTTTCTCTCGTTTTAATCTAATGCTGTTCAAAAAAAAAAAAAAAATGCAATGATCAAGCATTGTTAGTTGTTGTTGGAAAATTCATTTTGCAAACTGAGTTTTCGCAAATTTTGGACACTATTTAATATATGTATATTTTATATATATTTATATTTCTTGGTAGCTTTGCGTTCTCCTCGACGAGAGCTTCGCAACGAGCTAAAGTATGTCCAAAATCGAGTTAATATAAATGAGATATCGTGTCTCAATGTGGGGCGCGTGAAATACAAAATTTGGAAAATAAACACATCCCACATCGCCTAGAAAAGGAAGTGAGAGTGTGTTAATATACTCCAACACCTACCTGCGCGGGGGGGGGGGGGGGGGGGTGCATATTTGAGGAATACTGGGCCAAAATGGGTTCGAAGCTTTTGAACTCATACGAGCCCGCGCGACCTGCAGACACGATTAGAAAAACACAAACTTCAGCGATATTTCAGGCAAGTGTGTCTAGTCCGGCTGTACAACAGCTTTGTACGTTGTACCCTGGGAAACAGACGGCGATTCTGTTTTAAGGGAATCTTGTTAAACACGAGCCTCGTGCTACTGTCTTTACTGCTTTCGTTTTATTTTATTGAATAACGCCTCTCTTCTGCTTTTACTCCATTCTGTCTGTTATTTAATTTTATGTATTTTATTTTTTGTTATTATTAATTGTAATCTGATTTCGTTATTAATAAAAGTGTACACCGTTTATGACATTTGTGGAATACTTAGCCAAAATGGGCCAAAATGGGTTCGAAGCTTTTGAACTCATACGAGCCCGCGCGACCTGCATACCTGATTAGAAAAACACAAACTTCAGCGATATTTCAGGCAAGTGTGTCTAGTCCGGCTGTACAACAGCTTTGTACGTTGTACCCTGGGAAACAGATGGCGAATCTGTTTTAAGGGAATCTTGTTAAACACGAGCCTCGTGCTACTGTCTTTACTGCTTTCATTTTATTTTATTGAATAACGCATCTCTTCTGCTTTTACTCCATTCTGTCTGTTATACGAGCCCGCGCGACCTGCAGACACGATTAGAAAAACTCAAACTTCAGCGATATTTCAGGCAAGTGTGTCTAGTCCGGCTGTACAACAGCTTTGTACGTTGTACCCTGGGAAACAGACGGCGAATCTGTTTTAAGGGAATCTTGTTAAACACGAGCCTCGTGCTACTGTCTTTACTGCTTTCGTTTTATTTTATTGAATAACGCCTCTCTTCTGCTTTTACTCCATTCTGTCTGTTATACGAGTCCGCGCGACCTGCAGACACGATTAGAAAAACACAAACTTCAGCGATATTTCAGGCAAGTGTGTCTAGTCCGGCTGTACAACAGCTTTGTACGTTGTACCCTGAGAAACAGACGGCAAATCTGTTTTAAGGGAATCTTGTTAAACACGAGCCTCGTGCTACTGTCTTTACTGCTTTCGTTTTATTTTATTGAATAACGTCTTTCTTCTGCTTTTACTCCATTCTGTCTGTTATTTAATTTTATGTATTTTATTTTCTGTTATTATTAATTGTAATCTGATTTCGTTATTAATAAAAGTGTACACCGTTTCTGACATTTGTTAGTTGTTACTACTAATATTTCCAAATTCATAGCATAACATAAACTCTAACAAACTTGGTCAACAATATCAACAAACTCAGTTGATTCTTAGGGTGTGTTTGTTCAATTAAGATGTTTTGGGTCTGAATCTGACTATCACATTTTACTGGTAAGAGGTGGCTAGAAAGTCTAAACTTGAACGAAATAATGTTGTTTGTTTATGTATAATTGTCCGAATGATTTTAAGTGCTCGTTTTTGCAATTTGTTTATTAAACCAATGCAACGCGATAATAAGTAACTTATGTAAATATGAAACAAGACTTGTTATCATAAATATAACATAGTTAATAAATAATCAAATATATTATATAAAGTTTACAAAACGAGTAAGAGGCAGTAAGACAAGTCCACCACCTCTTACTGAGTAAGATGTTATATGTCTAACTGGGTCTTACTCAAAAGAAAAAAACAAACAAGCAAAATGTCTGCCCTCCTCTTACTGGTATCTAGCTATTGAGTTACCGGGGCTAAAACGACATTTGGCTAATGAATACAAGTTTTCAGGTTTTTTTATTTTTATATAGTCATTACGGCTAATATAACTTTTATTTTTTGTGACTTTGGTGATTGTTGATGTATAATAACCGGTTTTATGTAATGCTATAGTGTAAACTTGATTTTCAAACTTAAACCAATCAAAATTAAATTGAGAAAATATAATATTCAAACATAACTAAACATTAACAAAGCAATAAATATTAAAATCACAAGTCTTCTGAATAAGTAGAAAATAATGGGCATATTCCAACCTCTTCATGATGTTTTTCCTAAACTCTTACGCTTGTTGCAATATCTAGTTACGAAATCTCGACGTAGTATCAACTAACTGCTTGAGTTCATATTGGCAATATTTTGTGAGCTTTTGTATATATTCTGTGACGGTAGCTTTCTCAATATCGGCTCGTGCATCGATTTCATATTCCTTGGTTCTCATTGGCAATTAATAATTAAGCGCTCTTTGTTACTAATGAAAATTCCGATACTGGTACCGGTGGCCCATGATTATTAACGATATACACCATAACAAGTGCCAGGCTTAAGAGAATCAAACCCACACTAGAGTAAATTGTTTCACTCAATTTTTTTACTAGCTAAAATTAAACATTGGTGTCGTTGATGTATTTGTTTAATGAACTACATTAATTATCTCATAGCTTTGATGGGAAAACAAAGTATAAAGAGAATAAAATTTTTTTGATTTAGAGTGTTGCATCTTTTGAGCATCTTTCTCAAAAATTTGTGTCAAGTTTTTGTCCTACATTGGTTCAAGGTAATAAATTTTGATTGGTTATATACTGTGGTGTGAATGGTTTATGCAACTTGACATTAGTACTATGTAGCCGTTTGGGATTATAGAGGATACTAAATATACTTTTACCTTTCTTAAAAGTCTCGGCGTCTAATTCATACAAGTTGTCAAGTCCTTTTTTTTTAACCCATTGATAATACACATGTATTTTGAGGGTTGAATTGTTTTCGTGAGGGAGACCGAGAGACAGAGATGAGACACACAAACACATTGCTTTATTATTTCTTGACTTCACACATAAAACTTACATGCCAACACTTATAATACACCAATTACTTCTGGAAGACCCTAAAAGCATAATTGACACAACATAACTGATTTAAAACTATTAAATAAAACTGCAAAGTAAAATGCCAATTCAAATTCAAACATAGTCTTCATGTTGTTGGAATTAGATAACATGACATTCAAATAAATAATCACAAAACATCAAAGTATTCAAGCGGAAGCGTATAGTATTTATTAATGAACAATTAACTAACATAAAAGAATATGCGTACCTTTTCTTGATTCTAGCAGAACAAGAATCAAATCCACAAACTATCAATGGAAGAACCCTAATTTGATTTATTAGGATTATATGAATTACCCCTTACCGTTTTGTAATTCAATCCAAGAATAATAACAATATTGTGTTATTACCACGTTCTTGTACACACGTACTAAACCGAATTAAAGTAATGCTAGTTTTGATAAAACAAATAACTTGGTTTAATGTAAAAGTGATGATCGACACCAAGGGGTGGCCGATCGGTTTGTAGAGCAAAAACACACACAAAAACAATTTTAGAGTTTAGCTAATGAATACAAGAGATAGATTTACAAACACCCTAGGTTTTGTATATATACTCAAGTAACTTGGTGAACAAGTTTAATTCAAGTTGGGTTGGGTTTCCTTTTCCTCTTGGCCGATTGGTTCATAGCATCCTAAGGGGATTCCGGAACCTTCTCAACTTTTGCAATTTAGTCCTTTTCCAAATACATTTAACGCTCGTTAGTCCATTACATTAATTACTTAACGTCCGTTAGTTATTTCGTTTAATGAATAAATAAATATAACGTTTTATATTTAATTATTAACTTTAAATTCTCATACGTAAAGTGTGCAATCCCGTGGTCTCGAGTTCGATCCTAACTCACGTCTACTAATTTATATCCATAAAACTAACATCTCCCACTTGGATATATCTTAATAGAGTGATCACATCGGTTAGCGTCTAGCAACACTTCGATGCCTCTAGTACAACTCGAGTAAGGCTCCTAGAAAACCTTTTAATGATTTCTCATTATTATTATCCTTTTGTTTCTAATACCACGTTAAATAAAGATATGGAATTAAGTCATTCTTTATAAAACTATTCTGTTTCTCGTTGTAAGTGATTGACCAAGATTACCGAATCATCTAAACATATTTAGGGGAGATTTATGTGCGGCCGCACAAACATCTTGTCAACCCTACGAGGGGCACATCAGTATTAAACTCCAAATAAATTTGAAGGAACAAATTCTATCTTAACTACAAGAATAACCCATAAACTTCGTAACATTTCTGAAAACAACCCTTATGACTACCAGTTACGTATAGCGTTAAGTTGCTTCACAGAAATGCACTACATTCATGACACTTATCTGGTATCTCAAGTCTGAGGATAACTATTCATAATTTACTTATAACAATATCCACAAAGTAAATTATGTAGTTGGGATAAGTCCTATATTCAATTCATTGAATATCATCTGAAATTGGTATGCATTCTCATCAATAAACTTTCAAGTATATTCTACCACATCTCTGAGATTTGTCTTAATTTAATGATACTCCCATATCATTAATCGACAACAGACATTTAGAATAACTTAGTTACTCACAGATTAAACATGCAAATATAGGAAAACAATATTATAAATAAAAATAAACATAATCCAAACTTTATTTCATCAAAATAATAAATGTTTTACAATATCCTTTTATCCAAATACTAATCACAGTTATGCATGAAACTATTAGCTAAACGAAGTCCAATTCCATTGGCAAGTCCAATAAGCTTGTCTTTAGCTAAAGCCTTAGTGAACGAATCAACTAAGTTATCATCTATGTGAACTTTCAGTAGATTTATTTCACCTTCCCGGACTTATTCCCGAACATAGTGATACTTCCGTAGAAAATGTCTGGTGCCCTTCATGACTCCAGGATCATTGGCAAATATGATTGCAGCAGAATTGCCACAATACATATCAATAGGCGATTCAATTGAAGGCATAACACCAAGCCCTTAAATGAATTTCCTAATCCAAACAGCCTCCATTGCAGCTTCCGAAGCAGCTATGTATTCGGCTTCTGTCGCAGACTTCGCAATCGTACTCTGCTTCTTGCTCTTCCAGTCAACTGCTCCTCCATTGATGACAAAGACATAAGCCGTCTGAGACTTCGTATCATCTTTATCACACTGCCAGGATGCATCACAGTAACCTGTAACACCAAGTTCTGTGTCTGGATTTCCTCCATACACTAAAAACATATCTTTCGTATTCCTAAGATACTTTAGAATATGTTTAACAGCAATCCAGTGAAGTTCACCCGGATTCTGTTGATATCGACTGGTCATGTTTTGAGCGAACGCCACATATGGCCTTGTGCATCTCACAGCATACATAATAGATCCTACAGCCGAAGCATAAGGAACTTTCTGCATGCACGCCACCTCAGCAGGTGTTGAAGCACACATATCGCCACATAAGCCATGCTTTACTTCCATCGGCAAATATCCTTTCTTGGAATTTTGCATATTGAATCTCTTCAATATTTTATCAATGTAAGCGCTTTGACTTAAACCAATTAACCGCTTTAACCTATCTCGGTAGATCTTGATCCCAGAATGTATGCAGCTTCTCCTAAATCTTTCATGGAAAAACACTTCCCAAGATATGCCTTAACATTTTGCAAACTTGGAATGTCTTTTCCTATAATTAATATGTCATCGACATAAAGAATTAGGAAAATTACATCACTCCCACTAACTTTGTGATATACACATGGCTCATCAAGATTTTGAATAAATCCATACTTTTTGATTTCTTCATCAAATCTTTTATTCCATTGCCTTGATGCTTGCTTCAATCCATAAATGGATCTTTGAAGTTTGCATACACGGTTTGGAAATTGTGGATTCACGAACCCCTCAGGTTGCTTCATATAGATGTCTTCATCTAAGTGACCATTTAAGAAGGCGGTTTTGACATCCATTTGCCATATCTCATAGTCATAGTTTGCTGCTATAGCTATGAGAATTTTGATAGCTCTAATGTCCGCTACAGGAGAAAAGGTCTCCTCGTAATCAATGCCATAAGTTTGAGTAAAACCTTGCGCAACTAGACGAGCTTTATAGACGTGTACATTGCCATCCATGTCAGTCTTAATCTTATAGAGCCACTTACTTCCAACCACCATGGCGTTTGGAGGTAAATCAACCTCTACCCAGACTTCATTTTCTCTCATGGATTGCATTTCCTCATTCATTGCAACCTGCCATTTTTCCTTATCAGGACTTGCCATGGCAGCTTTATAACTAGTAGGCTCTCCAAGATCTCCTAACATAGTTTCCTAAACCTCTACGTTAAGACATAGACGTTCAGGTGCACGCGTAGACCTTACGGATCTACGAACGGGAATCACTTCAACTTCTGGTGGAGGACCCAGACTATCAGGTTCTACCGGAAGTACGTTAGTGTTTTCAGAAGGTAATGCATCTTCGTGATCATCTTCCAGATCATAAACTCTCCCACTGAATTCTTGAGATACGAGATCTCTTTCAAGAAAATCTCAATACCTAGCAACAATTACTTTATTTTCAGTTGGATAGTAAAAGTAGTAACTCATAGTTTCCTTAGGGTATCCTACGAAGATATACTTTACAGATATTTGTTGGAGTTTATCTGCTGAGTCACGTTTAACATACGCCTTGCAACCCCAGACCTTTAAATAAGACAGGTTAGGAGCTTTACCATGCCATATTTCATATGGTGTCTTATCAACCTTCTTTGTGGGAACCATATTTAGAATGCGAACAGCTGATTCCAAAGCATAATCCCAAAAGGATAAAGGTAGAGTGGTAAGATTAAACATAGATCATATCATGTCCAACAATGTACGATTTCTTCTCTCAGATACACCATTTTGTTGTGGAGTATATGGAGAAGTGAGATTCTGGACAATTCCATTCTCAGCTAAGTAATCTTTAAACTCTTGGCTTAGATATTCGCCCCTCTATCGGATCGAAGAGCTTTAATCTTCTTTCCCAATTGCAGTTCTACTTCAGCTTTGAAAACCTTAAATGTTTCAAACACCTCATGTTTATGCTTAAGTAAATAAACATAACCATAACGGCTGAAATCATCAGTAAAGGTTAAGAAGTAGCTAGCACCTCTCTTTGACACATGTCTAAGTGGTCCACACACATCAGTATGAATAAGACCAAGTAGATCAGAAGCCCTCTCCATATTGCTATGAAAAGGTTTCTTCGTGATCTTCCCAGATATGCATGACTCACATTTATCAAATGATTCATCATTGATATTTTGCAAAAGCCCTTCTTGTTGCAACTTATGCATGCGAGCCTTGCCTATATGAGCAAGTCTACAATGCCAAAGATAAGAAGAATTCAAGTCTAACTTTATCTTCTTGTTAATGCTAAACATCGAATTATTATTATTGTTAGATTCATTTCCAATCACATCAATTTCAAACACACCATTCACAGTAATTGCTTTAAAATAAAATACACCATTTAAAGAAACATCAATTCCATTACGTGAAATAGTATGAGTAAAACCATCATCCAACAAAACTGAAAAGGAAACAAAACCTCTAATTATAGAAGGTGCCTAATGACAATTGTTCAATAACAGTACTAAGCCCGAAGGCAATACTAAACTAAACGTTCCTATGGCTTCAACAGCTGCATGTGCGCCATTTCCCACGTGCAGATATTGCTCCCCATAGGCAAGCTTCCTTTCCACTCTAAACCCCTGCAGTGTATTACAAATGTGAATACCCCAGCCAGTATCATATACCCAGGAATTATTATGATTTAGAGTAAATAATTCAACGACAAATAAATTACCAGAAGAACCGGCGCCCAAGGACCCTTCGTACTTCATCTTATTTGCCTGCAATTCATCAAGATAGAGAGCACAGTTTCTCTTCCAATGCCCAACGCTCTTACAGTGGTGGCATGCTTGATCCATTTTAGGATTTTCCTTCCTAGGAGTAGGGTTCTTCTTGGGTTGAGGTTGATAGGCCATCACCTGTTTGCCTTTGTCAACCTTACCCTTACCCTTCCCCTTCTTGTTGTTCGCACGCTGTGGTTTTGGCTTATTAATCCTTCCACCCTGAATAGCAAGTACCTGGGAGGTAGGAACCTTTTGAGGCAACCCTTTCTCATAGTCAATTAGCAATGCGTGTAGGTCAGTAACTGTCTTCCCCACGCAGTGCATATTGAAATTTCTGAAAAAAAACCATTAAAATCCTTGTTAAGGGATCTATTAATCAGATTCACAGCCATGTCATCATCATAAGTTTTGCCAAGTTCCTTTAGCTGGTCCATGTAACCTTTCATTTCCAGTACATGAGCACTCACGGGTTTACCCTCACCTTGCCTACAGCTGTGTAACGCGTCAGTCAAGTCATAAATCTCGACGGCAGCTGGCTTCTCAAACATAGTTCGAAGTTCATTGAGCATATTATATGGGAAATAATGTTCGAACTGCTTTTGAAGAGCAGATTCCATTGTTCCCAACATAAGACAAGCCACATTATTATGACGCTTATACTCAAGTTGCCAAGCGTCCTTTTGAGCTTGAGTAGCATCAGGACCAGTTGGTTGTTCAAGGCAAGGTTCATAAAGATATTTCAACCTGTCAGCAACTCTACAGACAATTCTCAAAGAGCGGTGCCAATCATTGAAATTCTTAGAGCCAGTCAACTTTTCTCGATCAAAAAAGCTTTTGAACGCATAAATTAGTGCAGTGTTAGTGTTATCGTTATTTTGAGCCATTTCTACAGAAAAAAGTTCAAGTATTAGTATTTTCAATAATACAACTTTTCAAGAAAATAAAATATACCCAACGGTAATATAAACATATAACCATATAATTTTCTCGAAAAACTAGGATCCAAATTATCATAGGTTCATTACATCAGTTGATCTACTAGTAACGAAAGCATATAATAAGGTAATATGTCGAACATTAATTGGCAAACAATTTCCAACTCCTAGATCATTATGGGATTTATATTTTCCAACGCTATTGCAAATATAAACATGTTTCATCCCATCTTATGCCATTGAGTCCAGGTCTCACTTCCTACTCAACTTAAGTGTCTAACTTAAAGAACTGCAAAAATGTTCATGTAAGGTCTGACTTTACATAGAGATTTACCTCTCCATCACAATCTAGCCAAGTACTGTCATGACGTAAATTGCAACTTCAAGTGTTCCTTTTAATTAGATGGCATAAAACTTAATTTAAAAGGGTACCAATTTTGATTTTATGTGGTCAAATCAAATATGTACAAAGATGTCATGCATTCATCTTGTAGCATAAATTTAATAAAAAACTTTTTATTACCAATTCATAAAGATCAAATTATCAAAGTTTTAATTGAGGTATTGGGTTCACCAATCAAGGAATTTAGTGTTAATTATCGTCCATTATACCGTACTTTTGCATAAGTGTAAACACTTAGTGTTTCGGGTAATTACCACCGAAGTGGCGCATGGAATTAAAACTAATTCGACCTTAAGATGAGTTTGCACATTTTATGGCTTACTAAGTAGCTCCATTCGAACTTACAGGGGGCAGAGGACCAGGTAAGCGCAAAGCATAACCTTAGACATCCTTTCAGTGTGACTGTGCGCACTTCTTTATTAACCCCTTTATAGTTCATTCTAGTGGGTGAGCCGTTCAGACCATTTGTACCAAAGTCACCAATCAATTAAACGATTAGAAACTTAACTCTTCCAAAACAAATCAAATTTCGCCATTGTTTAGTCCGTATTATTTTTCTATTCAAAAATTACCTTTTGCTTAAAACTGTCTAACATAATAAACAAACAAGTAACAAATAAAAAATAAACTACTAAAAAACAATGCGCACATAATAAACAATTTATACGTGTTCGATAAAACCCTATTAACAATCAATATCTAGGTTAAATTAATGTATATATTAATTAGGGCTTTCACTCTCTCAATTGAGAGTGAGCCACATACATCAAAGAATCGATTGCGTAAACCCATAATTAATAATATACCAAATTGCACATAATTGATTCATTAATATATATAATTGGAGCCTTCTCCAATTCAAGATTTATCGTAAATAAATATATCTTAACAATTAAACAATATCAAAGTAACTTATCCATGACTAACATGCATGTATAATCATGGATACATCATAACAATTATACAAATAGTCACAAGATCACATATCAAAATTCCATGACACATAACAAATTATTCATGAATTAATCACGTAACTAATATATTAATTATAGGTTTTAATAAGGTTAGCAAACAATTTTCAAAACCCTAAAAAATTTATGTATGTGTCGACCTAAAAAAAATAGGGGTACGCCCCAATTAACAAAAAAAATCGACCAAACAAAAAATTAAACATAAACCCTATATTAACATATCAAACAACATACAATTATTTGTTTTATTACGCGTTTGTTGAAGCATAATCTGGCGCGGGCAGAATTCAACGACTCTCCTTGGCCGTTAGTCGTCTTCTCGAGCCCTAGTAGACCTGTCAACAAAGAGAACCCGTTAGGAGTGGACCCGAGGCCGTAGCCCCGGGGTCCACCTCCGACGGTCAAGTTAGTATCGGCGTGATGTAGCCAATATATCTTAGGGTTAGAGATAACCTGCGTGTGTATATATAGGCATGGATTAGGGTTTAGGCGTAGAGTGGGCCGCTGATGCCGGGCCTGACCCATTCCTGGCCCAGTCCGGACCATACGTCCACAAGCCCCCCAAGTCTAGTATGAGATAGCGCATGGCTATGTTATGCTAGACTTAAGTTCTGATGGCCGCGTAGGTGAAAGTGGAACCCGCATGTTGCATCCTGGGTGAGGGCGTACCCTTTGTACCAGTAGCGACGCAACATGGTGCTACAGAAGACGTGCTTCTGTAACAAAAGTGCGCGCTGTGCGCGACAAAGATGTGCAACAGAAGACATGCTTCTGCGCATAAGTGTGCGCTGTGCGCGACAAAGATGTGCGACAGAAGACGTGCTTCTGCGCATAGGTGCGCGCTAAAGATGTGCGACAGAAGACGTGCTTATGCGCTGTGCGCGTCTTCACAACCGACAGAAGACGTCTCCCCTGCGGCAAGATGGTGCGAATATTTAAATCCGTCATTGTACCGAGCTTGCGATCTGCTTCCAAATATACATGCGCAATGCGTACGGAAACAGTAGTAGTATATACCCTGATAGCCCCCCAAGTTTGATGGTGCTACTCATGTAGGAGCATTAAACTTATGTAATCTGCGAAAAACACTGAATGCAAAGATTAAAAGTATATGCCGCGAATCGCAGCATATAAAACCTAATGAAGTGAAACAATAAACAGCACATAGCATGAATAATATATTGCGCATAACATAAATAATATATAACACATAAGAAAAGTGGCAGTGCGCACCCGTCATGGGATGCGTACCGACGAAATAATTAATTGTGTTTTATTCTTTTTCTTTTTTTAATGTATAAAATAAAAACTCGGATAGATGTACCGTGACCGCGACGAATAGACACAGATGGATTTATCCTAACCGCATAGACTCGAACGTTTCTGGATGATTACAGATGTTTATACCACGGCTTTTGTCCAGTGCGCATCATGGCGATTGACTAGCATCGTGGTGTTCGCGCGTACGCGTTCTCTGCGAAGATGTCTGAACGCACGGCCTAATGCGGGTAGATTTATCGCGACTGCGTTGTTCGAGCGCGAACAGGCGTACCAACCGTAAAAACAGTATCTGGGCGAATTAATTCGCGGCTAAAAGGTAAAATAGTTCCGATCGTGCGGATTTTTTCTTAGGTCCAATCGTGCGGACTAAAATATTAAATAGGTCCGATCATGCGGACTGTTTTCTTTTATATGTCTTAATAAAAGAATAAAATATGCAATTTAATAATGTGCAATTTAATTTAACGTGATGTTTGATTTCTGCCATGATTAGCGAATAAAACTTACTCGTAAATAAGGATATTTTGATAACAATACGCAATAAAATCGTGATATTTTATTCCACGTGATATTTGATTCCATGTAGGACCACGTTTAGATTTGATCATAAATAATATCACTGACATACGTAAAGTATTAAAGCATTAATTGCGAATGGGATTTAGAGTTACCGACTATTAGAAACTGATTCTGCGTTTCGGTAATACGAGATCACGAAACATAGTTTATTCGGGTCCCACGGATGGCGCCAACTTGTTGAAGCATAATCTGGCGCGGGCAGAATTCAACGACTCTCCTTGGCCGTTAGTCGTCTTCTCGAGCCCTAGTAGACCTGTCAACAAAGAGAACCCGTTAGGAGTGGACCCGAGGCCGTAGCCCCGGGGTCCACCTCCGACGGTCAAGTTAGTATCGGCGTGATGTAGCCAATATATCTTAGGGTTAGAGATAACCTGCGTGTGTATATATAGGCATGGATTAGGGTTTAGGCGTAGAGTGGGCCGCTGATGCCGGGCCTGACCCATTCCTGGCCCAGTCCGGACCATACGTCCACAGCGTTTATGTAATTAATTACTCATTAAAAACCAATGACTCGTGATGCCACTGTTGGAATTAGATAACATGACATTCAAATAAATAATCACAAAACATCAAAGTATTCAAGCGGAAGCGTATAGGATTTAGAGTAAATTACACCGTTCGTCCTTGTGGTTTGCGTTGACCGCAGGGTTTCGTCCTTTGATCAAAAAAGTTGCACCGTTCGTCCTTAAGTGTGAAACGTTATGCACCGTTCGTCCCTCCATCCATCTGGGCCCACCAATTCCCACTAACGTCCGTTAACTAAGGTTTTTAAAGGGGTATATCCGTCATTTTCTTCCCCACCAACTCTTTCTTCCTCAAACTTTCATCAACACATCACAGATTATCAAAAAACTTCAAACACAAAAAAAAACACTCTTAATTCTCTCAAAAAATATACCAGCAACCCATTTCACATCCGAAAATCATCTCTTTACCAAAAAAAATATACCAGCAACCCATTTCACATCAAGACCAAAAAAATAAAACTAATACAAACCCATTTCTTCACCAACCTTTTACAGCCATTTCATTACCAGAAAAAAAAATCCGAAAATCATCTCTTTTGTCATCCCCTTTGTTGTCCCCTTTGTCGTCCCCTTTGTCAGGTTGCTAGTGGTCTTCAACTTGAAATGCGATATTTTTGGCTGTTTTATACTGAATCATGGCAGAAGTTATGAACTTTAGTAACACAAAAAACAACACTGTAGTAGTTTTGAATTAGCTCATTTTTGCTCATTTAGGCGCTTAATTGAATTTGAAAGTTCATAAGCAAACTTTTTGCAGCTTATGGGCTTATCAAGTTGAATCTGTGACCTTAAATAAGCTCAAGTTAATAACCTTATAAGCCTAAAAAAAATCAAATTCAAATAAACTCATCTTACAAATCCATTCGTTTTAAGAAAAATTTCCTTTTCAAGAAATCAAAAATTCAAAATCTAATCACAATAAAGGCAACGAAAAAACCAAGATCTCAAAATCTTTCTCAAGTCAAAACAATAAATACAATCAACAAAATCTAATCACACACATTATCCGACCTACTTCTACTTATAACCTTAACATCCGACACCAAATATTCTTACCGGAATCTAGAAATAAAAGCCTCGACTCTCTCATTTAGCTCTTCATTAGTCAACAACGTCGTCTTTTTATCATCACCCTCATCTTCCTCTTCAAAACCCATATCTTCATTTCCCTTAACTCTATCTTCCACTACGGCGTCACGGTGGTCCTCCACCACCTCCGTCTCCGGAGACGGTGGTTTCTTGCATGAATCTTGACTTAAGTCACCTTTTTGAGATGGGTTTTTTTTAATCTTGAAGTGGGTACTTTGAAGTGAAAAGTATAGCAATCAGTAAGAGATTTAAAGCTAAAAAAACCCACATGTGTAAGTGCTTATGTGGTAGGGTTTTTAGGCGCGTGACCTAGTGGATCGGAAAGAGGGGAGAGTGGGGAGTGTTTTGAGGTGGGTGGTGTAGTGTGGTAGGCGGTGGTGTGGCGGTGGTGGTGGTTTAAGGTGGTCGGCGGCTAGCTTAAAAAGAGAGAGAGAAATGGTGATGATGATGATGTGTGTGTGTGGTAAGTGGTGATATACCACTTTGGACGATTTGTGTGGTAAGAGAGAGAGAGAAATGCTAGTTGCTAGGGAAATGAAGATATACCTATTTAAAAACCTTAGTTAACGGACGTTAGTGGGAATTGGTGGGCCCAGATGGATGGAGGGACGAACGGTGCATAACGTTTCACACTTAAGGACGAACGGTGCAACTTTTTTGGTCAAAGGACGAAACCCTGCGGTCAACGCAAACCACAAGGACGAACGGTGTAATTTACTCTAGGATTTATTAATGAATAATTAACTAACATAAAAGAATATGCGTACCTTTTCTTGATTCTAGCCGAACAAGAATCAAATCCACAAACTAGCAATGGAAGAACCCTAATTTGATTTATTAGGATTATATGAATTACCCCTTACCGTTTTGTAATTCAATCCAAGAATAATAACAATATTGTGTTATTACCACGTTCTTGTACACACGTACTAAACCGAATTAAAGAAATGCTAGTTTTGATAAAACAAATAACTTGGTTTAATGGAAAAGTGATGATCGACACCAAGGGGTGGCCGATCGGTTTGTAGAGCAAAAACACACACAAAAACAATTTTAGGGTTTAGCTAATGAATACAAGAGATAGATTTAAAAACACCCTAGGTTTTGTATATATACTCAAGTAACTTAATGAACAAGTTTAATTCAAGTTGGGTTGGGTTTCCTTTTCCTCTTGGCCGATCGGTTCTTAGCTTCCTAAGGGGATTCCGGAACCTTCCCAACTTTTAGAATTTAGTCCTTTTCCAAATACATTTAACGCCGGTTAGTCCATTACATTAATTACTTAACGTCCGTTAGTTATTTCGTTTAATCAATAAATAAATATAACGTTTTATATTTAATTATTAACTTTAAATTCTCATACGTAAAGTGTGCAATCCTGTGGTCTCGAGTTCGATGCTAACTCACGTCTACTAATTTATATCCATAAAACTAACACATGTTCCAGCTTCCATCTTATCTTATGACTTGAGTTTATCATCAACAAAACATAGGTAGCTTGTCACACATACTATTAAGCCTAGTTCCTTGAAGAGCAGGGTCCGGACGTTGAGCTAGATGCACCTCAAGGCTCATGACTCTTAAGGATTTCCAAAAGCCGCTGAGCCATAATAGCAAATCTCCTCTTATTATCCTCAGTAACACTCGGAAGTTGAGCAATCTGCAAAATGCCCTTGTGTTTCTCCGGTTCCTCAGACTTAAGCGCCTCGGCCAATAAATAAACCAGCTTCGGACATGACTTAGTTTGTAAATCACACATAAACTCCTGGTCAAACACCCTCCCGTACCTCTACATCCGCCTCCTATAATTCTCGTCATTCCCATTCAAAAACCCCAAAACACGAACCAAACACTCCACTTGATTCTCCATCTCCTTGGATTTAATAGCATCCACAATCAACTCCATACTACAATTCAATGCCTCGCTTAACTGCATAACAATACTCACAATATGCATACCACTATACGAAAGACAATCATCGTATAAAAAACTCTTCAAACTCAAAAAACTTGCGTCCGAATTACTCATATACGAAAGACAATCATTGTATTTATGTATTCAATTCAATTGCTTTTCAGAAAAAGAAAAGATAGCATCGAAACTTGTACATTACTTATGTTGGTTGTTTTGGTTGTGTTCGTAGTTAGGTGTAGATAATTAATGAGTACCGGATATGATTGAAATCGTGTTATCACCTTCTAATAGAAACTACTTGACCTTAATGTCTGGGTTACACGAATATCTTTATAGGAAAAGACCAAGTGTTGTTCTTGTTTTTGGCACACAGCAAGAACCTGTTTGCTTTCAAGTGTTTATATTTCGTGTTTTTTCTATGCAGATGTGTTACCCATTTATAGAAATGAATTTACTCTTAGTCAATGGAATTATAGAATTAATCGGCCAATTAATCATACTCTATACTTATAAAAATTTCACGAAATTCGCATAAAATCCTTTTTTTAAGACAATACAAAAAGCCAAAGTGGAATTCTACCATGTCCCTCGTATGATTGTAAAACCAAAAATGAATACTTGTATCTTAAAGAAGGGCAAAATTGGTTGAAGTCATGAGAGTTTAAGAAGTTCTTTAGATATGGATATCCTACATTGGTATTGTTTGTAACCAAAAGTGGCTATATATACATGGAGTAAGTATCAGATGAGAAATAAAATTAAAATGAAAAGAGTGAGAAGAAACTACAACCGCACATTTCAGATGCACCTGAAAATATAGATGCATCTCTTTTTATATTTATCTCCCTCATTTGAAATGTGTGGCTAATATTTTTTCTCAATCTTCTCATTTCAATTTCTCTTCTCACTAGATTCATACCCTATGTACACGAGCATATAGAAATAAACTGTTCACTTCAAAAATGTGTTCAAGTCTCGGACGGTTTCACTTCTTGGTTCAAGATTGAATCGTGAAGTTCGGCTTTAGAGACTAAAAACATATTTCGATCTTATATTTTGAAATTATTTTTGTTAACGATGCCAATTGACCTAAGTCTAAAAAAAGTTGTTCGCCAAGTTAATTTGGGAGTTGGGACTTTGGAATATATCTTTTTTTTTTGTTCTCCTAAACTCAAAGTTAGTAAGACAATTCATTTATACATTCGGAGTTGGGAATATTATTTTATTTCCCCCTGTTTTACCATTTGGTTTTAATTAATATCATCCTTTTAGTTGTATCTATCCTATACGGTTTTCTCCACCCTATTCTAGTTATCTTTTCTTCATTGTTTCATATGATTTTCTTTTCTACTCCTTATAAATTGTATGATATACATGCGCTCAAAGTCTAATAATGAATCAAACTAAATCTTAAATCAAAAAAATTATGTAGCAAAATATAAACAAAAGTAATACATAAGTATTAGCAAACTATACTCTCTGGCTGCATTGATAGGAATCCAAGCCAAATAGTCGCCAAGAATCAAGCAAATCAGGTAAAAGGAAAATAAAACTCCGATCGAGTGATTAATTATAGAGTGAAATACTTAGATTTAGAAATATTGTATAATGTATAAATCGTCATGCTCAATGTGAACACACTCAAATAGTGACCGAGCTATATTTATTTATTTATTTATTTATTTTTGGGTAAAAGACTAAAAGAGTTACCCGGTAAAATAACTATAATTATATTTTTCACATAATCATGTAAGTAAGAGCACACGGTATGCTCTTATGTGGACACGCCATTCGTCTCTGTGGATACCAATAGCGCCGCCAAAACCATACCGGTCAACACGTTAATTGTGAGCCAAATGGATTTGAGTTACTTGACTAGCTCACGCCAAACGTTTGAAAAAAACAAAAAAACGCAGCAACAGGTAAGCCCCAACCATGTATTTGAGAGCACACAAACAATGTAAAAAAAACGCAGCAGCAGGTGAGCCCTCACCATCTCACGTTTCCAACAATGAAAAGACTTTTTAATGGCGAAAAACGTCTTCCGGTTGTTTTTTGATCGGAAAATACCTTGTGCTCTAAGACATATAGTTTTACCAACCAACAAGGTTGGAGAATATACTAGTATCCTTCTTCACTAATCAGTATGCTTTCTTCGCTGATGTTATGTTTCATGTAATAGTATTTCAATCGCTTTGTATATTTACGAAACACTCTGTTTTATTGTTAACACGATTAAGAAATATATTTGAGTATTTGAGAAAAAATTGTTTATAAAAAACTGAAAAAGTGTTTAAAAATTTAGCAAATCTGAATGTCTAGTTAGTTTAGAGTGTTCGTGTCAATTTGTTGATTTGATAACAATGGACTATTTTATGATGATTTAAAGCTTTATATATCAACTTAAAGACGTAAGTAACTAAATGTGCGTTATAAATCGATCGGGATGGTTGAACCATTGAACCGGTAGGACGAATGATCTGTATATCGAGCGTATGTTATTATAAAATTTAATTACAGCCCCCCTCAATACAAAATCCTAGCTCCGCCTCTGCGGGGAAACTTGATTTATTGTTTCGTCATTGGAAAAAGTCGAATCAATATGGTTTATATTTTCTTTTAGGAATACAATGTTGTAAACGAATATGGCTTAGATCACTACAAGAGAATAAACATTTAGTGACTGAGGTTTTAACGACACAAAAAAAGTCACTAAATCTAACCTTTTGATGATCCTTTTTAAAAGAGAAATGATTTGCACACTCTCACTTTTTATTGGCACACTCCAATGCATGTATGACATAATTGTACTTTAAGTATAATCTGCTTTAAATGATTGTATATTAGAGTGTCTCAATAAAATTTGAAAGTGTGCAAATCACTTCTCTTATTAAAATATGTTGACAAAAGCTTAAAATCTTAAAATTTAATAACCGCTTTTATAAGAAAATGTGTCAAAAAGACAAAGAAAAATAATACATATTCACACTTTTTAGTGTGAGCAGATTATTTATTTTTTATATTTTTATATTCCTTTTTAAATTTATTATAGTGGATGGTTATATCACATATAACTTGGATGTACTTTAAAAACATTTTTTAAGAGGAGTTATTAGAATTATATTGAACGGAGTTATTATAAATAAGTAGAATAAAAATAACAAAATATCATAACTCACAGCAACACGCGACTAACAATCTAGTCATTTATACTCTGTTTTACACAAGCGCACAACATCGTATGCACACTTGCACAAATACAGGCCATCAAGTAATGTACTTGTGTGTGCATTGTGATTACAAAATTGGTATTGCTACGGCTAAGGCACTAGCAGAACAAGTTGTATGTGTACCACTGCTGCAACCAACAGTAAACGCTAGTATTATTCATAGACTAAAGCTTCTCACAGGATCAACAAAGACCTATGCCAACTCGGTCCAAGCATATGTCAAAGTTTGAGAGCTTCTGGCTGATTCCAATGAGCCAAGAGTATGTTTCATCATGAAAGAGTGGTCGAAATTTTGGCCAAGTTCTTCCCTGAATACCCAATCCCACCAAGTAAGTTCACTTTCTTTTAATCTTACACGGAGTATTAACAAAAGTACAATGTAAACATTAGACTGATCACTAAAATGATCGACTCAAGAAATATATGCACATGTAAACCTTGATAACAAGGTGTCTAATACGAATTACGGCCATCATTAAAAATAAAGTTCACTTTTTTTTATCCAATATAACCAACACCACAGAATGTGTGATGCCCATGACCATTTTTAAATCTTGTAAAGGATTTCATTAAGAAATAATAATAATAATAAAAAAAAAAAAAAACTTATATTTTGCTTCCGCTTTTTGTCCAGCTATCGGATTCTCAAACACATTTCCTTGGGTTTCAAGAAATCGGAATTGGAAAGGATTTGATTACTAATATATTTTGAATTATGGAAAAGATACAATAAATCCCATTTCTTGAAAAAAAAGAAAAAAAATAGCATATATTAAAAGTGTTTTTAAAGTACGTAAATTATTTAGTTTACAAGATGATTATCAAATTATTAAAAGTGTTTTTAAGGTACGTAAATTATTTAGTTTGCAAGATGATTATCAAATTATTAAACGTGTTTTTAGATCATACTCGCTTAAGTGTTCTTGTACCAAAAGTAATGGAGGAAGAAGGGACCGTAAGCATCACACCACAGTTTAAGCATGTTCCGAATGAGTTGATCCATCATATACAATCATTGTTGCCAGAAAAAGATGCCGCCCGCACATGTGTCTTGTCCAAGTCATGGCTACACGCTTGGTCTACCATCCCTACCCTCAGGTTTACTACGTGTATAAGTGTTGATCATCTCACTGAAAGAGAAGAAATAAACTACATTAAATTGATTGATCACACTCTTTTACGGTATCTAAATGACAATATACCCATCGAATGTTTTCATCTCCACTTAGACATTGAGAAATTGTCATTGCCTTCTCCTGTTGAAAATTGGTTTCAAGTACTAGCCTCTAGAAATTGTCTCAAGGAACTTTCCCTAAGAATATGTGGTAAGAAGCTTGCTAGGAATACAAATGAGGTTGCTTGGCTTACAATTCCGGATGCAGTATTCTCTAGTGAAAACCTAATTACTATAAGGTTGAGCGCTGATAAAGAAATCAATCAGGTTAGGATGAATACAGATCCTGTGATCAAGTGTTCGTATTTACGCGTACTCGAGTTACTAGATGTGTGCATAAGTGAAGGGGCACTTCATAACTTATTCTCTTCTTGTAGCTTACTTGAGAAGATAGCAATTCTTGTTCCCCAGCACGGGGAGACTATAAAAGTGAAAAACCTCCGTTATCTTCGTGAATTGCGTATCAAACTAAGAGGGGATATGAACTACATTTTCGAAATTTATGATGTCCCAAGTCTTTGGTTGATTTCTTATGGATCCTTATCAAGGTTTACAATCAGAATGGATACATTAGGCAGCGTAAGAGAATTGTGTTTATTAAGAAAGACAGTAGACATTGCATTTTTCGACATGATAATGTCAAATTTTCCTTTTCTCGAGTCTCTGCGCCTTTCAATGTCCTACTGCTTGCTAGAAACCCTTGAATTTACTTGTGTCAGCTTAAAGAGAGTGACTCTTTGTTGTTTATCAGCCAAGCAAATGAACATACAGATTAATGCTTCAAAGTTACTTTATTTCTCATACAAAGGCCTGAAAATGCCTAGTCTCTTGTTTCCATCTAATACTCCCGCAAATATTAAGCTCATACTACGTCTTCGTAAATCCCATCCCATTGATCTGTCCTTTTGTCTTAAGCTGAGAGAGGCACTTGATTTATCAAGCAACTTTGACATTGAAATCGAAGATAATTTTGTGCCATTGAACATAGACCTTGGTGATATTAGAAGAATGGTTCCGTTTCCAGCTAGGAACGTGCAACAACTATCTTTTAGGAAACATTTTGAAAAAGAGTTGTGGGAGAACTCACCACTTTTTGATTTTCTTTTTTCTATTTGCCATCCGTGTTACGTTAAGACATATTATAGCTCGTCCAACGACAAGAACTACTGGTATAAGCAAATGGTGCGGATCATGGAAAAGAAAATGTGTGATCTAAAAGATATTGAAATAAAAAATCCTTGTGATGGAAAATGGGAAAGCCTAACAAATTCTTGGAGAAGTTTTTATGAGGAGGGCAATGACTACAATTCAGATGAGTTCAAATTGAATTGGTTGTCTTGAGAGAACGTGCTTTACTCATCATCTTGGTTCATTTTCGTTTATTTCATGTTTTAGTTTTTTAGCATATTACCCGAGTTTACCCTTTTTTTTATACCTCAATTATGAATTACAGTATTTAAGGTGAACTTTCACGGGTGGTTGATTTGAAGCTTTCCAGTGTGACATGGTAACTAATGATATGAAAAGCTACTTTGTGATATGATGTTTCATGTTCCTTACTGAATAGGTGTGTGATGCAAAAGTCATTTGATATAGTATTTTCTGAAATTCATGTAACATTCTAACATTAAAATATACATGTGTATAACGCTGGTTGTATATCCTTTTTACCATTTACCAAGATGCAGACCCGCACCTCTACTTTCACCTTTCACATTTCTTTGTTTCTTTATTTCCTTAACCTTTTCATCCTGTGATAAGCTTTTATCAAAAATAGCGAGTTGTCAGCAAATCAAACTTTTAAAGGAAACGGGTCAAATGAGTCAAAAAGTCACCAAGCCTCCTGAATTGCTTTTTTCATATATGATTTGATTCTTATGGTACAGATATAGTTTTCTGAATCAAATTTAACACATTAACTATTTCCAACAAATGGACCAAACCATCCACTAATACATATTTCCGGCCTAAGGATTACTCAATTTGACTTTTTACCCAACTGAACAACACGTCAATGTGCCATGTCTACCTCTTGGGAAGTATCCATTTTCAAGAAATACCAAATCATCAAAGTATGCAAAAAAGAAGTAAAAACATTACGGATCAATTTCATACCGACGTCAGCTTACTAAAATTAAAGTGGCGTTAGTGACAACAAAATAAGCTTCCAACAACATCTCCATCTCCTCAATGTTTTGTGTGGTACTTCCTTAACTCCTCATGCTTTTATGTCTACGCCTTGCAAAGCTAAGAGAATTTTTAAAGCTTTCGAAATCTGGATAGCCTGTATCCCGCCATAGATTGACCTGAATTGTAGGATAGTGAGTCCATTCTCATTTTCTTCCCGGTCAGGTAAATATCAGCCATAACAGTCTATTTTACATTCTAAAGTTCAACATCCAAAGCTCTTAGCTCAACCTTATCGGGAGCTTTAACAAGATACTTAAAAGAATCTTGAATCTCGTCTGAAATCCTTTGCCAATCCTAAGACAAAGATATTTGAAAAAGAAAAAGACTTTATATAGAAAGTCAAGTGTGATTGTGCAATGTCAAATCTTGAAAAAGAGATCAATTTACAAATATATGATGTTGTGATTGTAAACTTTGCTTTCGAATAACTTGCTGTCAAAACTCAACTTTTTTGACATACCAGTTAAGACTTGACATTAAACTTGGAAACAAGTTTGATGAACATTAAGATAGCATCGAAACTTGAGTGCCACCACTTGGTATGAATGTCTGGATGGAACTGTTTGGTTAATGAACTACATTAATTATCTCATAGCTTTAATGGGAAAACAAAGTATAAAGAGAATAAAAATTATTTGATTTAGAGTGTTGCACCTTTTGATTGGTTATCTGTGGTGTGAATGGTTTATGCAACTTGACATGAGTATTATTTAGCCGTTTGGGATTATAGAGGATACTAAATATAGTTTTACCTTTCTTAAAAGTCTATGGGTCTAATTCATACAAGTTGTCAAGTCCTTTTTTAACCCATTGATGATACACATGTAGTTAACTTTTTTGTCAATTTGATTGTTTACTGATTCAAGCTTCCTTTATTTGTGAAAATGACATCTCTTATTAAAATTTGGACAACTACACTCATCCCTATTATATATTTACCAACTAAACTAATGTTTAATCAATGAGTCTCAAATTGTCAACTCTAGACATAATATAGTTCGGTCCTCTTCGGTCCATGATTTTTCTCATATTCAGTCCCGATCCAGTTCGGTTTGGTCTTACACAAGACCCAAAATTGGACCGAACATTTCAGTCTGTCCGGTTTTTTAGGCCAAATCGATTTATGGTCCAATCCGCTAAGAACTTATGCATATTGTCAGATAAACCAGTAGTTTAACGTTGTTCTTTATAACGTCAAGCAACACAGGCAATGAACAACATAACAACAAATCTCAACTTGGAATGCTTTTTACACCAAAACTATATAATTAAGCAAAAACTCTTTTTTCTAGCCGATGCGGGATTGAAAAGTTGATAGCAAACAAGGTTTTTTTTGTTGTTGTCCGTACATTAGTCATGGTTTACCTTACAACAAGACTTTATGATGCTACAAATATATTTTAAGACATTCAATCGAATGATATTCCATTCTCTATTATTTCATATCACATAATCACATCAATTTGCAAAGCCAAACACCCCATAAGTCTATCGTTAATACTTGCACAATAATAAGCGGGTTCTCCCAATCCCACCTCCTGTACAGAAAAGTAAACCTCGGGAGCAGAAGAAAAAGGGAAATGACTACATTTCACTGATCTCTTCAACTGGCAGTACAAAATCAACGACGGGTGTGGATGACTCATATACCGAATGTGACATCTCTAGTCAGATCATGTCGCCTGATGCCATAGGCGACACCTGTTATCAGAATGATTATGTTAATGGAGCTGATGGGACGGTTATATCACAAGAATCAACGCCTGAAACGTGGGATACGAAGGCATATGATTCGAAAGATGACTTAACTGCCAATGTTCCAGGTTTGTCGGATCTCCTAAAAGAAAACATTATGATACTGCACAACAGTGTTCTTCTAGGACTGGGCTTCGAGAGCCTGGGTTACGAGCCTGATTTCTTCCAAGCTTTGATGAGTTCATTTTTGAGGAAGATTCCCTGTATTAAGGTTTGGTATAAGGTAAATATATTAAAGATACTGTACAGCAACAAGTAGTATGTATATTTTTAAATATACTATCTTGTTATACACTATTTAAGTTACATGTAGATAGTCACCTCTACTTGTCTATTTGATTGGGGCAAAACTTTGAGTGTTCGCTCAGATTGAGGAAGTGAAGCATTTGAGATATAAACTAATGAAGTCTACACATTTCTTGTGATTTCACTCTTTTATCAGCACTGTGCAAACCGAATAGATGATGCATCTTAAGAGGTAGCAATCTCGACCCGTTTACATATGAATGGGTCGATTCAGGTGAGAATTTATATCTGGCTTAGAAGATAAAGGGTGAAACGGGCCGAAAGTTTCCAAAAAGATGCATTTCAAGTAAAAGGTATCAATCTCTACCTTTCTGCCCTCACGGATGTTATCAATGCTCACTTGCAGATTATTATACAAATCAAGCTCCAATTCAATCAGATTATCACTTCTGAACGAAATATCTAGTTCTTAAAGCAGCCGCACACCTAGAATCTTTTCTTGAACATAGGACCTGACACATTTTGAAATTTTAAACTACGCTCTAAATACATGTGGTTCAAGTCAAGTATATATGCGTTCAACATGAACAAGTTAATACTCCCGTAACCGTGCTCAGCATAGCCAACAATTTTCATATCATGAAGATAGCACAAAACCTTAGTTCTGCTAACTTTATAAGACACATGATATATAAAAGTCAAACGGAAGAAAATTTCAGATAAAAATTCATAATAGGTAACATCAGCGGTCATGCAGAAGAGATAAACAATTAAAAGAGGACTATTACTACTAACTAGATACGCCCTAAATCACGACACTCAACTTGAATGTTAAACATGAACTTGGTTATGTGAGGCCTTTTATACTATAATCAATATGGTATTTTGAGGTTTTCGTGAGGGAGAGCGAGAGACAGATAAGACACACAAACACATTGCTTTATTATTTCTTGACTTCACACATAAAACTTACATGCCAACACTTATGTATAATACACCAATTACTTCTGGAAGAACCTAAAAGCATAATTGACACAACATAACTGATATAAAACTACTAAATAAAACTGCAAAGTAAACGGCCAATCCAAATTCAAACATAGTCTTCATGTTCCATCTTAAATAGGTAGCTTGTCACACATACTATTAAGCCTCGTTCCTTGAAGAGCAGGGTCCGGACGTTGAGCTAGATGCACCTTGAGGCTTATGACTCTTAAGGGTTTCCAAAAGCCGCTGACCCATAGTAGCAAATTTCCTCTTATTATCCTCAGTGACAATCGCAAGTTGAGCAATCTGCAAAATGTCCTTGTGTTTCTCCGGTTCCTCTGACCTAAGCGCCTCGGCCAATATATAAACCAGCTTCGGACATGACTTAGTTTGTAAATCACGCATAAACTGCTGGTCAAACACCCTCCCGTACCTCCACATCCGCCTCCTATAATTCTCATCATTCCCGTCCATAAACCCCAAAACACGAACCAAACACTCCACTTGATTCTCCATCTCCTTGGATTTAATAGCATCCACAATCAACTCCATACTACAATTCAATGCCTCGCTTAACTGCATAACAATATTCACAACATGCATACCACTATACGAAAGACAATCATCGTATAAAAATCTCTTCAAACTCAAAAAACTTGCGTTCGAGTTACTCATGTACATAAACCGATACAATGTCACTTTAGCTGTAATATCATCCAACCGACACTTGAAAAACTTAAGCGCAGCCTCAGTAGGAGGAGGAACCCTCACATTAACCGTCTCATCATAAAACCCCGAAAAACGGTTTATAATACTAGACCAACACCTCACATAATACCCCTCAGGTTTAGTAAACAAACGAAAAAACGAAGCAGCAATGTACGAGTACATTGCTGCCTCTCGTGTCACATCACGACTCGGTCTAATCGTTTCATAATGTCCACACTCGTCAAACTCATTACACGGCTTATCCTCATTCGTTTCAAGCGTTTGGTTAGAATGAAAAACATAGTTCTTAAAGTTAGTCCCTGGTGATTTAAGATGATAAGCCAAAAGAAATATTGGCGCGATGCCCGCTTCCTCGCTAAAACCGGAGGAAAAAAGTGACCTGCCGAGTGACGCGATTTGTTCGTCTGTTTTACGAGTTAGTTTTAATGCGGGTTTTCCGAGCCATTCGGTGTCTTTGAAGTCGTATTTGATTGGTGGAGGAAGGATTCTGATGTCTAGTATTTCGATTTGTTTTAGTAGGTCTTCAAAATTGATTTCTTCGTCTGTGTTGGTGCTTGGTTGATGCTGATCCATTGCGAACTTGCCACTGGTTGTAAACATGAGAGGCCCCTTTATATAAAGTAAGAGGCACAAATTCACTGTGGAGGGATTAAAAATGACACTCAAATTATATAAAGCAAGAGGCACAAATTCACTGTAATGACACTCAAATTCACTGTGGAGGTCAGGGTTCGAGTCTCGCAAGAGAAAAAAATCAAGCTTTTTTTCCTAGTGTGAAGCCGTGAGTTTTAGAGGTTTCCTTCACGGGTCTCTTTAATGGTTCGGGTCCGGAGGCCTGTCCGTTTGAATGGTTTAACTCGGAGGTCGGATTTCAAGTGTGATGTGTTCTTAAAAAAAAAAAAAAAAAAAAAAAAAAAAAATTCTTTAGCCAAACTTACTCATTATTTCTAACCTTCATTTTCTCCCACCTCTTATTTTTCCCCTCTTTTATTCCTTTACATGAGGAATTTTCATTTGCTTACTTTTATTTTGGTGCTTACCAATAGACAAATCCCCACCATCCATCTAGATTAATCTAATGATGGGGATTAACCTAAGATTTAATAGATAAACCTAAGTCCATGTTTTTTTTTTTCTTGTTTTTTTGTCTTTCTTTTATTCATTTTTTTTTTGTCTTTTTCTTTTAATTATTTTTTTTTATTATTATTTTTTTTTCAGCTTTTTTTCTTAAGTTTTTTTTTTTTTTTTTTTTTTTTTTTTTTTTTTTTTTTCACGTTATTCACGTTTTTCTAATTCGCGTTTTTTTCGCTTTCATACGTTTTCGTCTGTTTACATACGTTTTCGCCCGTTTTCATACTTGTTTTTACGCTTTCATACGTTTTCGTCAATTTTCATACATATTCATCCATTTTCTTACGTTTTCGTCCGTTTCATACGTTTTCGCCCGTTTTCTTACGTTTTTGTTCATTACTCATACGTTTTCGTCCATTTTCGTCCGTTTTCATACTCGTTTTTACGCTTTCATACGTTTTCATCTGTTTTCATACATATTCGTCCATTTTTTTACGTTTTCGTTCGTTTTCGTCCGTTTTTAAATGTTTTCAGACGTTTTCATACGTTTATGAATATCACAAGTGATATTCTGTGATATTATGTGATATTCTGTGATATTTATATGATCACAAGTGATATTCTGTGATATTCAGAATATAACTTGTGATATTCTAAATATCACAAGTGATTTTCAACTAATGTTTTGTAACATCAAAATCACAATTGATATTCAGAATATCACAAAGTGATATCCAGAATATCACAAAGTGATATCCAGAAAATCACAAGTGATATCCAGAAAATCACAAGTGATATTCAGAATATCACAAATATATAATTTGAATAGCAACTACATAGTTTGGGGGTAATTGTTAAATCTTATTTTATTTGCTTATGAGCTTATGTGATTTCGGTTTATGTTTCACAAGCTTAATTTGCTTATTTTGAAACTTATAAAAATATGTAAGTTTATATTTACGACGTATAAAGATAAAATGGTCAAATTTTGGTTTAGAGTTCATACATATTCGTCCGCTTTCATACGTTTTCATCTGTTTTTAAATATTTTTGGCCGTTTTCATATGTCTCTGAATATCACAAGTGGCATTCTGTGATATCACAAGTGATATTCTGAGTAACACAAATAATATTCTGAATATCACAAGTGATATTATGTGATATCCAGATGATCAACAAGTGATATTCTGTGATTTTTTAAATATTACAAGTGATTTTCAACTAATGTTTTGTAACATGAAAATCACAAGTGATTATCAGAATACCACAAAGTGATATCCAGAAAATCACAAGTGATATTCATAATATCACAAAGTGATATTCTGAATATCACAAAGTGATATTCAGAAAATCACAGGTGATATTCAGAATATCAAAAAGTGATATTCTGAATATCACTGATATTCTGAAAATCACTTGTGATAGTCAGAAACATATGAAAACGTAAGAAAACGGACGAAAACGTAAGAAAATGGACGAATACGTATGAAAACGGACGAAAACGTATGAAAGCGTAAAAACACGTTTGAAAATGGATGAAAACGCATGAAAAATTGACGAAAACGAAAGAAAACTGATGAAAACAGACAAAAACGCATGAAAACGGATGAAAACGTATGAAAACGGACGAAAACATATGAAAATGTATGAAAACGGACAAAAACGTATGAAAATGAACGAAAACGTATGAAAATAGACGAAAACGAAGAAAAAAACGCGAATGAAAAAAAAAACGTGAATTTATTAAAAAAAACGCGAATTTAAAAAAAAATGTGAATTAAATAAAAAAAACGTTAATTTTTAAAAAAAAAGACAAAACAAATATGTGAATAAAAAAATAAAGACAAAAAGAAAAGAAAAAAAAACATGGACTTAGGTTTGTCTTTTAAATCTTAGGTTAATCCTCACCATTAGATCAAACTAGATGGATGGTGAGAATTTGTCCCTTAGTAAGCATGAATTTATGGGTAAGCAAAATAAAGTGCCTCTCCTTTACATTCCTAATTTTAACATTTAAGGTTAACTTTTGCAATTTTACTACATGTGACTTTTCGGTGTGATACAATTTTGGATACTTTTCCATACTAACTTAAATCTTTGTAGCAATGTCGTAAAAACAAGAGAAAATGATATATTATCTTTACAGGGGAAACATAAAAGGTATGAACTTTTGAAAAATTTTTACCAATCCCTACTCTTACAAACCCAATTAATCAAAAGCTACACAAATTTCGGTCATTACCATTCTCTACTTAGAGCGCTAGGTATAGTTGGTGCCGTGAGGTGGTGCCATGAGAAAAAATAGTGTCACCTCAGTACTTTTTGCCCATAGCACCAGTTTTGACTATGCCATCCAAACACCCTCTCACTAATTTTCTAGTGTCGTCGTGCATTTTTTTAAATATATATAAGTAGTATCAATATATTGACTTCTCCCACTAATAAAACATGTAAATGCAAGCATTCAGCTATCTCGTGAGATTTGCTTAAAAAAAATAAAAAAATAAAATAAAACTATATCTCGTAATAAGATAAATATCGTTTAATATATAAATATCAAAAGCATTTACTCACAGTCTGTGACAGTGAATCTTATCTTTTCTTTTTCATTGAGAAAGACCAAATGAGTAGCTTTTATTTCTAAGACCATCATTTCATTATTGGATACTATAGGGACTCTCTATGAGGGCTATAAAAGGAAGATTTTGTTTGTACTTTTCTGTTTACAGTAAAATACAACTTTTTAAAAGATTTTTTTTGTATTTCTGATAATTTTAAGCGTTTGACTTATTAAAATTTATATTTTTTGTTATGTACTTTCACGTTTATAATTTTTTTTAACATATATATATATATATATATATATATATATATATATATATATATATATATATATATATATATATATATATATATATATATATATATCTGTGTGTGTGTGTGTTTTTTGTTCCGTATATTTTATCTTCAACTATTTTGACTTTATGGTTTTGGTTTCGCATTTTTTTTCGGGCAGTTTTACTCATTTTATTAACATAATAAAGACATATTTTATGATATTCTACTTCGTATTTTTTGTATTTTAATACTTTTGACTTATCAAACTTTATAATTTTTGTTCTATTTTATTTATTTCGCAGTTTTGTAATAAAAACAAAATTATATAAATAAAAACAAAAAAGATAAAAACAAAATTTAAGTGGTGAGTGAATCGTATATCGGTGGTGGTAAGCCTATTAAAGTGTTTTCTTTATTTAAGTGGAAAAGTAAAAAAGTGTTTTCTTTATTAAAGCGTCAAAGAATCAAAGTGAAAAAGTGTTTTCTTTGTTAAAGAGTTTTCTTTATTTAAGTGTAAATGGAAAACAAAATCTCAAAGATTCAAAGTAAACACAAAGCCAAACTCACTTTTAGATATGCCTTGATAGGAGAATGATATACTTAGTTAGCGTAGATCAGAAACCAGAATCAGTCATAGTATATGTATATCATGTCATGACTAATACTAAAGTAGACGCATTGTAAAGCAAAAGAGAGTTAGAACGCACGAAGTCAAGTGCATTATTAACTAAATGGTGATAAGTGTCTCTTTTTATTTTTATTATTTATTTATTTTGTTATTTTCACTCTTAAGTGATGAACATTGTGATTTAACTGATTAATATTATGATCTAACTGATGAATATTATGATTTTTTAAAGAAAACTGATGAACTGTTGAGTTTAAGATATATGAAAACAAATAGAATCATATAGACACCACATAGTACACAGCAGAAGACTTAGAATCATAACAATAATTAATTAACTGAAAGATGCGTAACGTACCTCTTGCAATTGGTAAATCTCTTCAATTCAAGAACCCTAATTAGGGTTTATGTGGTTTAACGAATTGATCCTTACCGTTTTTCAATTCAAACCAATTGATATAACAATAGTGTGTTACACCACGTTTTTGTACACACGTACTATTATCGATTCGATGCGAATGCTAGTTCTTGATCACAATAGAATAACCAAACACCTTTGTTATGCTCTGATAACATCAAATAGTCCTGAATATTAAGTGTCAATTTCTCCCGTTAATGCTCGTTATTTATATCATTTATATGGATTTACTCTTGTTTTCCATTGTTTTCCACTTTCAGGTAAATTACGAGCATTAGAGCTAAAAAGACGCGGAAATGAAAACATTACTAAAGATTTATCACAGCATGCTTATTTTGAAGAAGTTACGGTGTAACTCATCTCTCACATTACGCCGTAACTATTGCGTGACCCAGAAGTCCAACTTATCAAGAGGTTACGGCGTAACTCTTCCCAAAGGATACGACGTAACTCCATTAGGTCAAAAGAGGTTCGACGCCGCTGATACTTACACCATAACTACTGCATCACTTACGACGTAACCAAGTTTATTGAAGACTACGGCGTAACCACTTATAAGGTTACGCCGTAACTAGCAGATCTAGTGCATTTACGATAAAATAGAAGGTTACGTCGTAACTCCTCTATTAGTTACGCCGTAACCCAGACCTGGCCTATAAATACCCCAAGAATTCCAGCATTTCAAAGCATCCCATTCCACACAAAACACTCTGAGAACGTGGGAAAAAGCTCAAGGGAGGTCTAGGGAAACATACGGAGCTGTTTCCAAGGGAGAAGTCACACCATTACGATAAGCTTTAGCGTTTTATATTTCTTTTACTTTCAATTCATGTATTTCGTACCTTTGAATATTGTATTGATGTGCATGATTAATATGAGCGGCTAAGCACCCTTTGGTGCTAGCCTATTTATGATTCCTTAATTGTTTTGTTTGCGTTTACCTTTACTTCCGTACAATTATATCTAAGTGTATGCATGCATAGTTCTTTGGTAGTCACCCCTGGTTCGGTAGTTTTGAATGGCGATAGAGGCTAATTGCCTAGGAGATATGACCAACTGACCCTAGGTGAGCGGACTGAGACGGGAAAGGTAAGATATGACCAACTGACGACCCTTTCTACTTGTGCGATTTGACCAACTGATCACCTATCGTTTGGATGAACTTAAGAATTGGGGGGGGGGGGGGGGTGTAGTGTCTAAGTTCCTAACGGCCGGGCACTCACTATTTAGAATCTAGCATGTAGCGGTACTTAATGACTCGGCTTAGGGGACCAGGAACAACATGACTTATGACGGTGCGCCTGATTTCTCCTGTGGTGGCATCTTTGCTGATAGGTTAGGGCGAATTAACCAAATGATGTCCTCTCGAATTTGACCACACCTGAAGTAATTGGAAGTAGGTAGACGTAGACATAACTAGCTAGGAGGATTAACTAGGTTAGCACCACTATTCCTCTATTGATTTCTCTTGACACATTTATTTGCTTTTACTTTATTTTCTGCATTAGTAGTTTAATTAAGTAAAACCCTTTCAAACTATTTAATATTCTGTGACAATTAGACTTAGGAATTCTCCGACACACATAGCTTTTGGGACGACCTCGGCTTTACCATTTACTACACTACACACGACCGGGTACACTGTCAGTTAGTGCACGAGGGTAGACCATATGTATAGCGAGACACTATAAATAATAAAACCTGGTCAGTAAAACCTGCATCAAGTTTTTGGAGCCGCTGCCGGGGAGCTATATTAGGATTGATATTAAGTCTTTCATTTCATTTCTAAAACTTTTCTAACGATCATATTTCAAGTTTTCAGGTACCATGGAATATTATCGATAACCTCACTCTTGAGGAATATTTGGCTTTGACAAGAGAAGAACAAGGGCCAGGGATTGTTAGGCCAACCATTGCAGATGATGCTCAATTCGAAATTAAACCTTAATTCATAAGGGAATTGCGTGCAAACCCCTTCTCTGAAAGCATCACCGATGATGCCCATGAACATGTAGACAACGTTTAATACATTGTCAGCCTATTCAAAATCCCCAGAGTCTCACACGATGCTATAATGCTATGAGTATTCCCTATTTCTCTTACGGGAGCTGCTAAAAGATGGGTCGATCGATTACCTGCAGGGACTGTCAACACTTGGCCTATCTTAAAAAAAATATTTCATTCATAGATATTGTCCTCCATCAAAGACGGCAAAGCAAATGGAAGAAATTCATAACTTCAAGCAAGAGGGTGATGAAACATAATACCAAGCTTGGGAAAGATACAACGAATTGTTATACAAGTGCCCTACTCACAATCTTAACAGCAAACAAAAAGTGAACGTCTTTTACAAGGGACTGAACATCTTTTCAAGACAAATGATTGATTCTCAAGGGCCAATTCCTAGTATGACACCCACCATGGCTTTGGAAACTATTCAAAAAATGGCAGACCACTATCACAAATGGCACAATGGAGGAAGCAACCATAGTAAAAATAATGATATTGAGAGCCTTGCAGTAATAAACAACAAATTAGAAAGCCTTGGAAGAGAAATGAAGAAGCTCAAGGAAAATGTGCATTCCATTCAAGTGGAGCGAGATGGGGCTCGTCCTTCTAAAGAATGTTCCTCCAATGAAGAAGTTAAAAGGATCGGAGAAATGAACTACGGGAAAGAATTCCGTTTCAAAAGCTGCAATAATTACGGACCTAGGTACCGTGAAAAATCCCCTGGGTTCTACACAAAAGTCAACAATAATCCTCCTAAACCTAGCCTTGAAGAAATAATGCACCGACACATTGAAGAATCGAAAAAAAGGAAGATCGGCTCAAGGAATGGATGGTCAAAGTAAAGGAGGACACCAATATGAACCTATGTAACCAAGATGCTGCAATTAAGAACCTCGAAACAAAAATTGGGCAATTAGCTAAGAACCTTGAAACAAGTAATGCTAAAGCCACTTCCTGCAAAGCCATATTTGCGCAGGATAAAGCAAAAAAGGAGCAATGCACATCCTCTATCACTAATGATCTCTCCGGGATTAACTACCTAAGAGAGGATGATAAAGCAGAAGACGACGAGTTCCTACCAAGCCAACTTCCTGAAGAATTGCAGTACCAGGAAAGTTTTCTTCTCCCCTGCACTATTGGTAACATTAAGATACCCGCTTTAGCTGATTTAGGGGCTGGGGTTAACCTTATCTCAACTACTTTATTCGAAAAAATCAAACTTACCAATTTAAAAGAAACAACTATTATGATTGAAATGGCGGACTCCTCTAAGGCTGTACCGAGGGGGATTGTGAACAATGTTCTTTTAAAAATTGGAAAATTTTTCTTCCCCACCGATTTTGTAGTTATTGACATGGGAAAGCGGGAGGCTTACAACTTGATTGTTGGAAGACCTTTTTTGGCCACTTGTAGGGCTCAAATTATGGTTTTTGAAAAACAAATTTCCTTGGGGACCGAAAATGAACGAATAACTTTTAGTATGAATGAGCATTTAAAACCAAAAACTAAAATATCTAATAATGTTCAATCACTGAACCCCACTCTACACTCTAAGCCTATTACTGATAATCGTAAAAAAGTATTGATCATTGTAAGTAGAAACAGGATGAAATTGCCCAAAGCATTGAGGAAACTCTGAGTCCAAACAAACATTTTTGCAACTCGATGTCAACCAAAGAATACGAATCAGCATGGCTACCATTCACTCGTCCTCAAAAATGTGAAAGAAAAGCTAATGAATGGATTTACCCTCATAAGGGAGAGAAACATGATGTTGAATTAGCATTGAAAGATTGGTACAAATTAAAGCTTGGAAGCTCGAAATTTATTAAAGAACTGATCAAACAGTATGGGTGCAACAATCTCACTGACATCGTAGGCTAAACAAGATCAAACATCAGCATTACTGATAATATTATTACTAAAGATGTTGACCATGGAGAATCATGTGATAAATGGCTTTGACATAAGTTGGGAACAATTGGGCTCAATAATTCTTCAAGAAAAAAAGGGCTTGATAATTGGATGAATGAATACCAACGAATGATGGAAGTGGGGCATGTCCAAAGACCCCCATAGGAGCCCCGCGGCTCTGATTCTAACTTAAAGACTCGTAAATAAAGAAAAGTGCTCTTTTGGGAGACAACCCGAATTATCCCTTTCTTTTATTTTTTATTTCATTTCTGTTGGGTTATGTGTTTTCTAACCATTTTTGCAGGAGACAGGAAGTAATTACTGCTGCAGTTGCTGATCTGAACAGAGTTACGGCGTAACTCATCTTAGTGATTACGCCGTAACCAACATTTTAGCAGCAGAATTCTTGACGCATTACCAATTATGGCGTAATACCATCTCAGTGGTTACGCCGTAACTATTCGCTTCACAACTCATACCAGGTTTTGCCAGTTACTGCGTAACTCTCTCATAGGAGTTACGACGTAACTCTCCTATGCTTTAATTCTTTCATTTCAAAACACAGTAACCTTGTATTAGTTTTTAAATGAACTTTGTGGGTGTGTTCCCTATAAACCCTCACGAGACTTCACTCGTCCACTTGGGACACCAAGTAGTTTAAAAGGCTTGTTGCATTCGCTAAATGCAATCGTGATTCCTACGAAAGTGAGTTAGGTTTGTTTTTCATTTTATTTTTTCTTTTTAGAATTATGCTTGACGGTATTGTGATTTCAAGGATTGAAGTTTGTTCATGACGCTTAAACGAAGGCACGATCCTTTCTCGTGGGCCTTCTTCTTTTTGGAACAAATTTCAGGGAAGTTCTCGCTCTAATTCTACCTTTCTCTTCACCTTTATTTTAATGCCTAGTACAAAAGGGACTTTGTACAATTCAAGTGGAGGGACGGGGAGTAGAATTATCTCTTGAACTTTATTTCGCCCTTATTTTTCTAGTTTATTTTGAAAAATTATGCCATTTTTAAAATTTTGACATGTTTTTCTGAACCTAACTAGATTAGACCTTAGCCGAGAACATACAACCTTTGATATTACATGGTGAGATTAGCTTATCCGTTTCCAATATTTTACCCTAAATCCACCAAATTATGAGTGTGCCGGTAGCTTGTAAGCTTTAGAACTTGGCATTTGCATCATTTTGAGACCATAGACGAGGTATGTTGAGTTAGCTCGATGTATTTGGAATTTTCAGTTTTAGTAGGCAGTATTATAGGATTATCACCCAAACAGCCTACCATTGTGAGTCTATTGATTAGTCACCTTGACTTTTCGACCCCCATGTGAAACCCTTTTGTTGCACTCCCTTTAGTGCAAGATACCCCTAGATACACCCTTCTGAGCCATTCCTTTCATTTTGTCACCCCAATATATTGTTTCGTTACACCCTTACACCTTAGCCTACCCTGTAGTCTTTATTTGTAATTAGGAAGTCATCATTTGCCTAAGTTCAAGGTTCGAGTGGAAAAGGTTTGGAAATCACGCTTTCATCGACAACAATTATGAAGATCATTGAAGACCCCCCGAATTCCTATTGTTCATCTCAAGTGGGGGGATGTTATATTATTATGTTATGTTCAAAAAAAAAGTTGATTGAGTTATGATATTGTAAAGTGCGATGTTATAAGCACTATAGTATGAGCTTTATTGTTTAGTACCGAAGAGGCCACCTCGGTCACATTTGAAGATTGGAGTTGGAGTTATACCAACTAAAGAAGAAAAGGTAGTGTGCCCATCAAGACGTCCTCTAATGACACATCTACCTTGCATTTCATGATCCGGTCTCTAGACTTCTAAGCTTGAACTTTGGGCGGACGGTAAGTGGTGATGACTTAGTTATAAATTTAGACTACCTTCTTGTTTTTGATTTTACACCAATTATGTATCCCATGTCTTATCCTACCCTTTAGTCATGAAGCGTGTCTAGGTGATGCAGCGAGCAATCTTTGGTGTCTTGGCCATGGATTTGGTCATTTATCATTGATTTTGTCCACTTCGCCGTGACATGTTAGTAATGACGAGTCACCCCTTAACCTTTGTCGTGTCTACCCATATTGCCTTCGAGAATTTTTTAGCCCTTAACTCTAGTGGTGGAGATTTGTGTAACCGCCAAGCTTATGATAGAATACATGCTATGACTGTGCGATTGAGTGATCACCCCGAAATTAAGATTTATAATAGTTGAGAAATTTGAGTGTTTGTTCCCCTTTCGTGAGGTGTTCGGCTTTGTTTTATTCTAGAATAAGGGATTTTTAAACTCAAATTTTCCAGGTTTTGGGAGATATCTTTTTAGGAATCTATCTAATAAGGTCTACTTGAGGGCAAGTAGAGTTCAAGTGGGGGGATATTTGATAACATCAAATAGTCCTGAATATTAAGTGTCAATTTCCCCCCGTTAATACTCGTTATTTATATCATTTATATGGATTTACGCTTGTTTTCTATTGTTTTCCACTTTCAGGTAAATTACGAGCATTGGAGCTAAAGAGACGCGGAAATGGAAACATTACTAAAGATTTATCACAATATGCTTATTTTGAAGAAGTTACGGCGTAACTTATCTCTCACATTACGCCGTAACTATTGCGTGACCCAGAAGTCCAACTTATCAAGAGGTTACGGCGTAACTCTTCCCAAAGGTTACGACGTAACTCCATTAGGTCAAAAGAGGTTCCACGCCGCTGATACTTACGCCGTAACTACTGCATCACTTACGACTTAACCAAGTTTATTGAAGACTACGGCGTAACCACTTATAAGGTTACGCCGTAACTAGCAGATCTAGTGCATTTACGATAAAATAGAAGGTTACGGCGTAACTCCTCTATTGGTTACGCCGTAACCCAGAACTGGCCTATAAATACCGAACGAATTCCAGCATTTCAAAGAATCTCATTCCACACACAACACTCTGAGAACGTGGGAAAAAGCTCAAGGGAGGTCTAAGGAAGCATACGGAGCTGTTTCCAAGGGAGAAGTCACACCATTACGATAAGCTTTAGCGTTTTATATTTTTTTTTACTTTCAATTCATGTATTTCATACCTTTGAATATTGAATTGATGTGCATGATTAATATGAGCGGCTAAGCACCCTTTGGTGCTAGCCTAGTTATGATTCCTTAACTGTTTTGTTTGCGTTTACCTTTACTTCCGTACAATTATTTCTAAGTGTATGCATGCATAGTTCTTTCGTAGTCACCCCTGGTTCGGTAGTTTTGAATGGCGATAGAGGCTATTTGCCTAGGAGATATGACCAACTGACCCTAGGTGAGCGGACTGAGACGGGAAGGGTAAGATATGACCAACTGACGACCCTTTCTACTTGTGCGATGTGACCAACTGATCACCTATCATTTGGATGAACTTAAGAATTGTGGGTGTAGTGTCTAAGTTCCTAATGGCCGGGCACTCACTATTTAGAATCTAGCATGTAGCGGTACTTAATGACTCAGCTTAGGGGACCAGGAACAACAGGACTTATGACGGTGCCCCTGATTTCTCCTGTGGTAGCATCTTTGCTGATAGGTTAGGGCGAATTAACCAAATGCTGTCCTCTCGAATTTGACCCCACCTGAAGTAATTGGAAGTAGGTAGACGTAGACATAACTAGCTAGGAGGATTAACTAGGTTGGCACCACTATTCCTCTATTGATTTCTCTTCACACATTTATTTTCTTTTACTTTATTTTCTGTATTAGTTGTTTAATTAATTAAAACCCTTTCAAACCATTTAATATTCTGTGACAATTAGACTTAGTAATTATCCGACACACATAGCTCTTGGGACGACCTCGGCTTTACCATTTACTACACTACACACGACCGAGACACTATAAATATTAAGATCTGGTCAGTAAAACCTGCATCATGCTCAAGGTCACTCGTAAATACCTTACAATGGGGATTCACTCGTCGACCAAGAACAAGAGGGAAAAATAGAAGTTTGGCCTTCTAATGAAATCAAGTGTACCAAAGGATGAATACATGAGGATGTATTTATAGCCTTATGGTAGATGTCAAGTTTACTATGGTTTTCGATGTGGGATTCCATAGTTTCAGCAAAAAACAAGCCCAAAAGAGGGTTCCTAAAACCGTCTCTTGGCTTGTTTACTTTTCTTCATATCCTGTTGATATTTAACGACCAATAGTCACTTTCGATAAGTGCTTATCGCTCGTTTAGTAGTTAATTGTGAATTTAATAATTAAACATAATAATTTATTTTGATTATTTAAACATTGAGTCTCATATGTAAAGTGCGCAATCCTATGGTCTCGAGTTCGAATTCGGTCATACACATATTAAATATATCCATAAACCAACAACTCCCACTTAGAGATATCTTAGTATGCGTAATGACATTCGTTAGCATCTAGCAACATGCCAATGACCCCATAACTGTTGACTTTAAGATATATGAAAACAAATAGAATCATATAGACACCACATAGTACACAGCGGAAGACTTAGAATCATAACAATAATTAAGAATATGGGTCTCACTCATTTCTTGATTAACTATTCTGTTTCTCGCATTATATGATTGATCAGATTACCAATTCTTCTGAACATATTCCAGAAGACCTTGGGCATGGCCATGCAAACATCTTGACAACCCTACGAGGGGCCCAATAGTATTATACTTCATAATAAATTTGAAGGAAACAAATCCCGTTTTGACTACAAGCAGAATTCATAAATTTTGCAACACTTCTGAAAACAACCCTTATAACTACCAGTTACGTATAGCGTAAGATTGCCTCACAGAAATGCACTACATCAATGACATTTCTCTGGTATCTCAAGTCAGAGGATAAATATTCATGATGTACTTAATGACTAAGATCCGTAAAGTACCATCATGTGGTTGGGATAAGTCCTATACTCAATCCATTGAATATCATCCGAAATTAGTCATGCTACGCATCAATACACTTTCAAGTATATTCTAACTAATACTCAGATTTGTCTTAATTCAATATCATTCCCATGTTATTGATCGAAAATGGACTATTTAGAATAACTTAAGTTATTCACGGGTTAAACATGCAAATATAGGACACAATATTATAAATGAAATTAAACGTATAAAGTACTTTAATTCATTATAAATAATAATTGTTTAACATCCTTTATCCAAATACTAAATAGATCAATGTATGATAATACTTAGTTAATGAATTTTTGCCTCAAGTCATGATAATCATACTTTTTGACAAGGCATAATTTCAACTAACTTTGATCTATAGGAATTTTGAGAATACTTATTTCAAAAATTCAATAAGTGAATTTCTTGTATGTGTTTAAGCATATCTTGATATTGTCATATCATTCCATAAGATGCGTGACAACCTGAACCACCTTTTATGACAATCACCTTTCAAAACCTTTAAAGTTTAAAGTATTCTTTATTCTTTAATATATAATGCATCTATGCTCTTAGTTGAGCATAACTAGTCAACATGGTCATTATCAAGGATACCATGACTAGAATTGAGTGTCATCTCAATTATACCAGCATCATTGTGTACAACAATATGCTCTTTAAACATCCGTAAACTTTGAATATTATTTGTTTGGTGCCATTCAAACTTCAAATTTTGTTGATTATAACAATCACATAACAATTGTTGTATAGAATCTGGGAGCAACTGCAGGCCGAGGAATGCAATTCTAAATCCAAACATAAATATTACAATGTTGTTAAATCATCTTGTAATCAAGCATGATACAGCAACCTTATACACAACATGATGTACAAAATGAATCTTCAAGTTAGACTTTAAGATCTCATTCATATTCTATCTCGTCAAAGATATGTATTCATCATATTCTATTAGACTCATTTATTTACCGCATATATTTATAACAATAAACATATATTCCAAGGTTGTATGTCTTATTTCCAAATCTTACAAATGAAGTTTCATTCCCAACTAAAACTTAATTTAGGTGGAATGTAGTTGCTCATACAACATATAAGATTTAAGAAAATAATACTCCCACTAGCTTTCAGGAATACTTATGAGCTATCTTATTTTAATTATTAAATCAAACACGGATTTAATATTAAACATAAGAATCATCTCCTAGATGCATGCATATATCCATTCATGGATTCTTGCTGTTTGTACATATTCAAAGATTATTTGAATTCATAAAAACTCCTTTGCATTACTTATCGTCCTCGCAAAAGTAATTCCAAAACAAAGAGTTTTGATATTCATTGTCAAAATTTCATATCAATGAAACTAAGTATGACAATTATAATCTTTATACTTCTATTTAATGTATCTAAGAAAGAATATTCAATCATAGTTAATTGCTTAAGTATGATTAATATTATTATCACTAGACATACATTAAATACGTGTACAATATTGTCCATATGATTTCTACACAAAGATTTAAACCACTAGGGTTTTCATCCTTTGAAGAAAATCATCTTCATTAAGATAAACCAAGTATCTAAAGTTGATTATCTTTATGGACAACATCTCTACATTCGTAGTATGATTGATTTACCACAATTCAACATTTAGTAAATTCATCATTATGATTAACAGGCTTACCATGATCCTGTAACTCATATCCCTCAACATATTAAATATCTGAGATATCCTTACGGATCTATGAATGACAATTCCATCATATTGAGGTCTATCATTTACATGTTTAGTCTCATCATGATATTTGCTAGTGCATTTTAGAAGATCATGTATTTTGTAATTTAATATTTCAAGATCTAAACCAAAGTTCCACTTGCCTTTAACAATTTTAAAGATTACCTTTAAATAGTTTAGCAAGTAGAGCAACAATATATTGTTCTCTTTTGGGATATTACAAAAAACATTGACAGTTTCTAACATTAGTTTCTTACAACCCACTTTACAAGTAGTTTAACAAATTCAGAACTTCATTATAAGACTTAATGTGATTCTTTAAATTCCACAAAAAAAATGGTGTCTTATTAATCTTCTAGGTTGGAATCTTATTGAGTATATTCAATCTATACTCAATCTACTAACCTTGATAACTTTTGAAAGAAACTATAGTTATCTTGAATCAAACATGCCAATAGATTTTGATTCTTCTAACTGAACACACCATAAAACTATGGTATTTTATTAGAATTAATATTGTAGGATAATCTAACAATATTTAGGATAACCATCTACTCTTTGGCTTATCTATTTACCAACAAAGTAAAACTTAATGGTACAATAGAATTACCAAGTCAATTGCATGTATTATAACACAAGTATTCTTGACCAAGTCAAAAGACATAATAGTTATAATCCCACTATACGTTATAAGTCATTGATATACTCATTGACTTCATGCATATGTCTTTAAACATAGCAGGTTAACGTCTTACAATATATTGTAAGTCTTGTATTAAAAGACTTCATGTTTGTGACTTTACAAAGAGATCATAAACATGTATAATTAAAGTACTTATGAACACCACCTCAGGTTTCAATTAATAATTTTCAAGTTAATATTTACTACATATATTTAAGTCATTCAACGAATACATAAATACTTAAAATCAAAGTAGTATTAGATTACTTCATTTAATTATGTCATTCCATGAAATGTTCAACGTAAGAAACTATAAAATCATCCATGCTCTTTCTCACGACACGTGGATATTTTACCTTGGGCTACAATCTAGTTTACGTTCTCACGTAACATAAATTGTAACTACAAGTGTTTATTAAATATTGAATGACATAAATATTTAAAGTAGTCTGTGTTATCATCTTGACACATGTTCTTAATGAGGCAATCATACACATCTAAATGTATAATTCCTATTAGAACGTTACTCTCTTACATTTAAATCATATTTATATGTGTTGTACCTTGCACACAATAAAGATTTCTCCCACTTGTGCATGGAACAACATCATGTAGCAGATAAACAACACAACAAACGTTTGTTTATTTGATTAATATGATTTGTGTCATAGATATAACAAGTAGATGTAGGACTATATTGTTTAGTAAGGAAACACACCTGACTATCCTTAAAAACATAAGTGTCTACAATTGGAAAGTAATTATCTTTGAAGATAATATGGGTTACTATACAGGAAACAAAGCTTGTAGCTCCCACTGAATTAGAAATCATTATAACAACTTCTTATTCAGTAATGCAACACAAATGCTCTCACTGAATTTGACAACATTGTAAGTGTTTCATAACGAGTGAAAATAACTTGCTTGCTTTTTACTTTCCTACACCTTTAAAGAACCATATGTAATCATTACTAAGGTACCAAAAAGTGTATTCTACTCTATGAATGATGGGTTATCCATCAATGTTATTAACTTGAAAAATTGGGTAAGCAATTTCTTCCTTATTAGGCCTACCATCCCCATACTGGTATGTAGCACCTTTAAAGGCTAAAGCAAAAAAACTAGATAAAATATGCTAGTTTTCTTTTTACCAATTTTCGCGGTAATTAGTCTAGCTTCTAATTTAGTAACTCACATACATGTTTTCCAGTTAAGCAACATTCATGTTTGTTACAAAAGGATTCATTCACCAAATGAGGGTAATGAAATCTTTATGGAAAATAAGATGTGCAATTCATTGATATGAGTTACATTAGAATTTAGATAATTCAAATGTTCCTATTATTACCTTTCTCATTCATGAAATGGAATATGATTGAGTCTCATTCCTCTCCCATGGAAAAGAGATTTTGTTTATCTTTTCGATCGGTAAATTTATTCTCGATCAAACATTTGTTTGACAGCTGAATGGATCAATTTACTAATAAAAGACTAAACCACGTTTACGGTTAAATATTGCATTAATACATTCAAAAGAATTACAAAATTCAATTTTAGTATTTTTGATAATTTACCTTTTCAAGAAAATTAAATACCCATGGTTCATAAACATATAACCATTTAATTTTCACTGAAAACTAGGATCCAAATTGACATAGTTTCATCATATTAGTTGATCTGCTAGACTGAAATTATTCAAAATGGTACAAGTCGAGTCTCAATTGCCAATTTTCAAATTGCAATTCCTAGATTTATGGGATTTACATTTAGACAATTTCAATTGTCATGTAAACATGTTTTATCCCCATCTTATGCCTTGAGTTGCCAGTTCTCACTACAAAACTCAATTAAGTTGTCCAACTTAAGAAACTGCAAAATCATTGATTCGCTTCCAAACAGTCAAGTTTAATCACTCAAGCTGACCACTTGTGAATGGTCAACCGTAACAAACTTAAAACAGATCAGAAGGCAAATGCAATTAAGTCCAGAGGAGTTTAGTGTATCCCCGGGTCGTTAAGTCCCAACGAGGTGTGAACACTGTAGTACAACGAATCTGTGATCAGGTGATATTGAATGGAAAAAGGTTTGTGAATGTGGAATAATTATACCTAAAGAAAAAGCTTATAAATTACAGCGACTTAAATGCAAATTAAAGAAAATTAAAAAGCTAAAATATATTAAATAAACGCTATCACTATTTTTAAAATCGATGGACGTTTAAAACCTAAAACGTACGTTTAAATAAAATTACGTAAACGTACAAAATAAAACGTGAGTTTAAAAATAAAAGTCCTACAAATATGAAAATGATATTTTTACAATCCTAATAATAAAAGTAAATTATTAGAAAAAGAAATTATTTTTAAAACTATTTATTTAATTATTATTAATTAAAAACTATTTATTAAGTATTTAAAATGCACTAAAATATAAGAAAATACAAAATTAACCTAGAAAAATGAAATTATAACTTAGAAAAATCTAAAATATGATAAAACTTATTTTAAAACTGAAAATATATTTTTTAGAGTTTTTATATATTTATTATTAATTTAATACTATTTAAAACTAATTAAAATGCTAGAAAATACTATTTAAACCAAGAAAATTATGGAAAAATATTTTTTTGGCTTTTTATATTTATCTTAATCTAGAAAAATTGAAAACATATTTTTTTAAACTTTTTCTGATTTATTTGTATTAAAAGCTATTTAAAAAGACTTAAAAACTATTTAAAATAAAGAAAAATAGCAAACAGTACTATAAAATTATGAAAAATTCAGGAAAATTCTAAAATTATATTCTAAGTCTAATAAAAATATAAAAACATATGCTAGTGTGTGAGAAAATGAAGCTGCAATGAAACTGCTTATGAATAAGCACTTCAAAATAAGCCAAAGGTCACAAATGGACACCAAATGAACTCAGAAGCTAACTAATGCTAAATTAAGTCTATATTAACTAATTAACAGTACTCTTGATTACTAAATAAGCTTAAACTAGATTTGAGCTTATGAGATTAATTTAAGCAAAACAGTTATCAAGGGGGCTACTTTTAAGCTATTACATAAGCAATCCTAATAAGCTAAAGGGAAAAACAGATATAGGGACCTAAAGATCACCTAGCAGACTACACATGTGCCAAATCTCAGCCCTTCACAAGCTTGAATGAAGCTTGTGCAAAGGCTGCAAGATGCATGTGCACACTCAGTGTATGCTGAGTGTGTGCACAGGGCAAATGGTAGCTTATTGGAAGCTGATTAATAGCTTATAGACATTTAATAAAAGGAAAACAAATATGAGATTTCTAAACTAGACCAACTGAACTTTTAAAATACAAAACATCACTTGATTTAAACCTCAGATGAATCCATGAAACATCAAGAAAGATTTGCAAAAAACTGCAATTTCCAACTTTGACTTTTTGACAGTATTAAGATTTTGAACAAACTGAAATTTGAGATCAATTTGTGAATTGATAATGATGATATAAGCCTAATTATGATTAATGCAAGCTAGATCTATAGTTTTAAAACCAATATGCAAAGACTTAACCAACTGCTTTTGACAGATAAGATCACAAAGACAGTTTGAATGTAATTTTGACTTTGAGTGATCTAAGATGCAGAATAAGGACTGATCTAAGTTCACTTTACCTACTTGATACTGAATTAAGTGATATTAATCCTATAGCTAACCTAAAGCACAGATTATAAAGCACATCCAAACACTAGTTTAAAACTTCCAAATAATAATTTAAACTATCAAATTCTATCCTACTTATGCAGAGATTCAAACAAGTTTATAACTGATAACCTAAAGCTATAATAACATCAAGTCTAGCATCAATTACAAGCAACCATGATCATATTCATATTAACAACATAACAGTTTTGAAAAAGGTTTAACACCAAAACTTACTTGATTTCCAGCTCAATTTGGGCAGTATATCAATGCTAAACCAAGATTAAAAACACCAACAAATACCCAATTCAGCATAAGAATCAACCCAATTCCATTTCTGAACCAAAAATCATCCATAGTTGACTTTCGTTGACCAATTTTGGTTTTTCTAATTTAAAACACTAGAGTATATAGCAGGCTCATGAAAAGCTATAACAAGCTTATCTGAGCTTGTTGGAAGGATAAAAGAGCTTTTGTAACTTATACTGAGTATAATTGACTTAATACGAATTATCAAGAAACATGAAAACTTGAAATCTTATTAAACTTGGAATAAGTACAATACAAAAGTGATATTTGACTTGAAACAAACTTAAAATTACACTAAGAGCTTAACTTTAAACTAAAACAAACATTTAAATAAATTTTACACTAAAAAGTGGCCTAAAACATGCGACCCCTGTTATTTCTGTCTTCTTTTCTTCTTTATAGACATCCAAAAGCTTCCCCTCTCTCCTCTGATCAATTCCCACCATTTGATAAAGCTTGATATCATCTTAATCGTACAAGTGGAGTTTTGGCGGGAAAAGTCATAAAGCAGGTTTTTGGGCATTTAATGCTTCTTGGTGTATGTGGAGGTGGAGGGGGGTTGGTATACAGTTGGGGGATAAGGTTGAAAGGTGGAAAGTGGTGGTGAGGTGGTGAAAACCACCTGGTTTTTGGTTTGCAGTGGTGAGGGAGAGAGGTGAACAGTGGTGGCGGTTTTATTTCTATTTAAAAAGTGGGCCGGGTTTGGTATTGGGCTTGCTGGGTTGGATATTGGATTTTGGGTTTGGATAATACAAAGGTCCGTTTGGTTAGTATATCACAAGGACCAATTATGTAACTTTCTGATTTATAAGGGACTGAAACTGTAACATTTCCAAAGTTATCACAAGGGTTAGATTTGCCAAGTTTCATTTACCAAAGGACCAATAATGTCAATTTTCCAATTTTTAAATGTCCAAGGGCCTTGTATGTCATTTTTGAAACTTAAGGGACCAAACATGTAATTTTCCAAAAGTTCAATATAAGGACCAATTTTGTCATTTATGAATAGTACAAGGTTTATTTTTGATAAATTTCCATTTTTAAATTCACCAAGGACTATTTATGACATTTTTCAAAGTTTAGGGACTAAAGTTGTCATTTTGTAAATTTTAAACTTTAAAGAGTTTATTTTTGACAACTTTTGAATCCCATGGACCTTAAATGACATTTTACAAGTTTTTGAATTACCAGGGACTAGATTTGACAACTTTTGAAACTTGGGGGACTAAAACTGCCAATTATGCAAACTTGATACGTTTTTCACCTGTTTTTGGTATTTTTGCATTTAAAACACATAAAACACTTATTTGTGATATTTTCATCATTTTGATACATTTTTGAGTGTTTTCAGATGTTTTTGCAGTTTAAATGGTACAAAAATGATGAGTATTTAGACACTCATCAATCATCCATGCCCGTTCTCAAGACACGTGGATATTTTACCCTTTGATTACAATCTAAATCACGTTCTCACGCAAATAAAAGGTAATCTCCGGTGTTTCCGTTTCATTGGATGGCATACAACTTAAATTAAGGGTAATAATTTTGATGTCAAATCAAATATGTACAAAGATGTCATGCATTCATCTTCGTAGCATAAGGATTTTATTAAAACAGTTATATCCTTGTTTTAATGTTTAAGTTTTTCATCATCAAACTTTAATCGAGGTATTGGTTACACCAATTAAATAATTACCTTTAATTACCACTATATCCTTGATAACGCTACACGCGTCGTTCGGGGTCAAGGAAACTTCCTTTTCTTCGAGCAAGTTTTATAACACCCTAGGCAGTGAACCTAATCGTTGTAGTGTAGTAATTAGGGTAAGCCACGGGTATTGATATCGTTCTCTAGGGGAATAGGAATGCTAGTAAGAAGTTACTACGCTAAGGTTAAGGTTGAGGAAGATTATTTTTGTATTTTTATATTTTATGAAATGGAAAGGTACGAATCTCGGGTATTGGATTTGGGGGGTTGGTATTGCTACCGATTACTCTACTATTATCTAATTATCTAAGCTAAGGTTGTGATAGTCTATGTCTAATTGATGTGTACTCGTATGATAGTTTAAAGATGTGTTTACTTAGGTTTTACTACTCCTTAATTATCTCCTATTGATGGTTGATTTGTCACGTCCTTATTCCTAGTTGCGTTGTGTTTCTAAAGCTATAGGGCGTGCTTGTTTCCCTAACTCTTTGAAATTACCAAAGGGTCTTGTTTACAAATCCTCTAGTGATTTATAGACGCCTACTCTACGGTTGTCTTTGAATACTTTATCCTACAATTACCTAGATAATTATATTCTAAAGTTCACAAAGAAAAGTCAAGCATTAAGTGCACAACGAATAATCTAGCGCACTCTAGATCATTAGTCAACTAAGATAAGTATCAACCAATCAATATTCAATAATTAAGTTTCATATTCCCTAAGCAAACACACAATTAAATTAGCCGGACATGGAGAACATGCAAGCATACACACAAATAATCAAAGACATAATTAAATTAATGAAGTAAATACTTATCTTGATGTATAATAGGGTTTAGAACCCTAAAATACTGCACAAGAAAGCCTTGGTTCGGTTTTAGGTTTTTACTCCAAAAGACTACCCACAAAAACTGAAAAATTCGGATTCTATATATAAGATTACATCTGCGACGGCGTCACCTTATGTTTCGTGACGCCGTCGTGTCGCCGTCATTAGGGTTTCGTCTTGGCCACGCAAACCTTGCGACGGCGTCACCTTATGACTGTGACGCCGTCCCCTTCAGCTCTGACGCCGTCTTGGCTGCATCTAGGCCGTCTGAGTAACGACGACCTACTCCTTTAGAACCTGACGTCGTCCATTGAAAACATGCAATTTCGCTTCTGACCCGTCGCAAAATTCCTTCCCGACGGCGTCGCAGATATGCAGTGACGCCGTCGCCTTATGTTTCAGCAGCTTTGAGTGTCTCGATTCTGACTTTGGCCATTTTCTTCGTATATTCGCGCCTTTTCGTCCAAATAAGCATCATTCCAGCATTTTGCCTTCAAGAGACCTAAAAAGTGAAAAGGAACGATATTAAGCAATAACGGATACAGAAGTGATCGAATAAGGGCTTAAATGACCCCTCAAAAAGGTACCTTTTAAAACCTTATCAAATATCCCTACACTTGGTATTTGCTTGTCCTCAAGCAAATGTGCTTTTAGCCAATTAATTTATGAGTTAGGGGTCATGAAGCATTCATTCAAAACGGTCCACAACACATATAAGCCCCGCAAAAGTCATAACAAGCACGGAAGTTACATACTAGCACCTCACATGGGGTGTTTGGATACTCACATCTCTCTCGGGTGTATATATGAAATATAACAAATCGGAAATGGAAGATAAACACTCATTAACCGGTCCTAGTACATAGATTACCATAGGCTTGAGAATAGATCAAACCTCCGTCGCTTTGGCGTAAGCACCTAGGAAAGACTATCAAAGAGGTCTTTTAAAGGGTTGTAACGTTAGGCTTACGGTAGGGAAATGAAGGGTTTGGTGGGATAGGCTATTTAGTGGTGGATAGTCAAAAATATCTATGTTGCAAGTATACGAAGAATGGCGTTGCTAAGCCAAGACTCGACACTCTAAAACTCTAGGCAACGAAAATAAAAAAACATAATTTAAAAGATAGATGTAGGATGGTAGCCCGTATGGTTGTTTTTTTTTTTTTTTTTTTTTTTTTTTTTTTTTTTTTTTTTTTGCGCATACACTTTTACTTTACCATCCTCTACGGTACATCAAAATGATAGGGATTTATAGACACATCCCTACACTTGAGTTTTTATTACTCTAACACTAATTTGACCTGAATTGAAAAGATCAAAACACTTGGAGTACATTATTATGCAAACAAAGGGAATTTGAGTTTAACGTTCTCTTCCCTATATTTCATAAACTTTAACTTTTCCCATGAATCCCGATCATCCCAAAACTGTATACAAAGGATATGACTCGACTTAGCAACTCATGCAAGCAACCAGATAATTGAACTAAGGGTTTTGGGTGATAACATAAATTTGCACTAAAAGTGAGTGCAATAAAGGTAGGCTAAGGCGATTTGGGTGTATATTTGGGGGTAGGGTGTAAACAATGCTCTTCATTGATATTCCGGAAAAACCGAAATATCACGAGAACCGCGAAAAGGATAGGCTCTGAGGGGTTAACTAGGGGTATCGTGTACTAAAGATGAGTACAACGCAAAGGGTGTGGGGGAATTACTCAACCGAGGTGGAAGAAGTAATTATATTACAGGTATCAAACAAGGGTTTATCCTAATGCCTCTTATTATTTAGTTAATCCTAACTACACAAGTGTAGTCTCACTAGCGATCTCGGAATGCATCACAAAACAAGTTCTAGAATCTAATATACTACCGGTTCACACTCTAAGCATTAAAGATGAATGCTTTAATTCCTACTAATCTAAGGGCGATCCTCACATTTTTGTGGAATTTAGGTGGTAAAGGGTTTTTGTGCTAGTCATATAACTTCCTATCCATGAGACGCTTTTGTTAAGACTAATGGCCCACTCCTATATGTCATGAAAAAATTTTAAATTTGGCTAAAATTACCCTAACCTACATTTTCTCATGGTTTATTACACAATTACACTTGGACAAAGCAAATAGTCAAGGATAAGCATAGTTTCAAAGTTCCCGTTTTATTTTCCCTCCCTACACTTAAACTGAACATTGTCCCCAATGTTCCCCGAAAGTATCAAAGTTATGATAATGGAAGGTAATTAAAAATGAAAGAAACTAATACTCCCCTGATTAGCTCGGTAGGATCCGTGAAAAGTGGTGGTTAAATCTTTTCCAAGAAGAGTTTTTTTGCGTGAAAGGCTCTTTCCAAGCTTGTGTAACTTCTTCTTGACAAACTAAACCTGCACACTAGAAGAAAATAAACGAAACCTTCGCGTAAAATCGGCGGTAATAATATACATAAGACTCGATTTAAACTAGGATATAATGCTTGTGGAATGTATGTTTACAGAATTTTCTTTTTTTTTAGAAAACTAAGATCTGGAAAATTCCAAAATTTTACAAGTAGCTCAGAAAACGAGAAAAAGTAAGCTGATGTTTTTATTCCTTCCTGACGCCGTCAGGTTGCAATCCTGACGCCGTCAGGTTATCCTGACAAAAACTGGTCTGCGATTTTCTGGAAAAAATTCTGGAAAATTTACATCTTTAGAATCTGGAAAAACTTCTGCAAAAACATCCATTATGACTCGATACAAGCATTTGACTCGAACAAACAAACATATATATCTTTTAGTTAATTGTTATTCTCATGTTTACGTTTCTTATGAAAACGTGTGTAATCCTCCCTACACTTATCCTTTATGTAAAATACCTTTATATGTAATTAAGACGAGGTTAAAAACAAAATAAAGCATTTTTACAAATTCAAACATGAGGACAAACAATTAATAAAAGATATATGACACTAACAAGCAAACAATACATCACATAGGCTAGATAAACCATGCAAGTATTCACACACATCAAATAGTTCACCATAAAGTTAAGTTGTCAAAGATTATTACATGCCCAAACATAAATTGTCTCAACAGCCAACACAATCATGGATAATACATAAACTAAAACATGAGTCACTGGGGAGAGGGTCCATAACGATAGTCAACCAGGGGGAAGATGGCCCAAATACCCATAAGGTGGGTAATCCTCTTCTCTCCCTGGGAAAGGATCAATCTGGAGGTGTGGATCAAGCTGGTCACGTACGGACAAATGCTGCATCTGCCTAACAGTGTGGTCATAGGTCCAATTAGCCCTCTGATCCTGCTGTGCCATCCACGTATCCATGCGTCCCATCCATGCTCCCTGGTAGGCCTGCCAATCTCCACTAGACATGTGTCTGTAGGCGTCAGTGGAGCTCCCTGCTTCACCCCCTGCTGGTGCGCTGGCATATGTGGCTCTTCATCATCATCGTCATCACTGCCTTGAATGACGGGTTGAGCATTGAACCAAGCAAAGCCCCTACCATAATCCATTATAACCTCCATAGCTTTCAAGGACTTGGCCTTGACGACCCTTGGTGATACCTCATTAAGGTATACGGGTGCCTCCCCTGCCAAAATGCCAAAGGACCGAGCTAACCGAGTGATGAACATACCCCCATAAACTTTATCCTCAGACCTCATTCCACTGGCAGTCCTCAAGTAGTCGGCTAACCAGAATGGGATGTTACAGTGCACACCCTCGGCCAACATGCAGTAGAGATAGAACAAATCTAGTAAAGTGACACGATGATTAGTGTTCCGGCGCCCTGTGATAGAAAATGTGAGGCAACGGTGCACTAGCCTAATCCGTGGATCCCGGATTTGAGATGCGAGAGTACCCCCAGTAATGTACTCCCCATTAGCTATCGTGTTCCAGAACTGAAGACATAACATTTCATCCTTATGGGTAAGTCCGGTTGCCAAACTAGCCCTGAAAATATCGCTCCCAGCATTCTCGGCGCTATATAACCCCAATCTCCATCCAAACTCAAGGACTGAAATAGCCCTCCAATCTCCTCCCAACCTAAATCGGACCCCCTGAAACTCAACGTTATCACGACACGAATTAACATCCAACGTGTAAGATGCGTGGAATTCACGCACCAACTCCCCATATGCGGGTTCACGCATCCTAAACATCCTTTCCCACTGGGGATCAGTAAACTTGTCCTTCCTAAAACTATTCGCAAACTCCCTAGCCAAGTCATGACCCTCAAGAAACTCCCAGTCCACAACAGCCCCTGAGTCAATAGTTTGATGAAGCAAATCATTGTAACGAACTTGGCAATCTTCCTCAGCAAACACTCCCCATTCAGCAATTGTGTCAGCGATATTTGCCTAGGCATTAGAGGACTGTCCTCTTGTTCTCTTTGTTCTTCTGCTCATCTGAAACAGAAAATCAAACACAGTGAGGACGGCGTCAGAATAATCGCGACGGCGTCACATAACAGTCATGACGCCGTCAGACCGACCAGAATTCAAATCCGACCTTTGCGAGGGAAAAACCCTGGTTTTTAACCACAACCCTTAGCCCAAACACCCATGTTGCAGTGATAATGGTATAATGGCCAGGTGGGTTCGATCCCTAAGCCGTCAAGGCTCCCGCAAAGTCAACCCCCATATGATAACACTATCATTTGCCTAATCTTTAGCCTAATTAATAGGATTCATAGGCGGTATATAGCATAGACCAAATTAGTTGGGGTTGTTGGTTTGAAAAAGAGGGAAAAACGAAATTGAGCATGAATTAGGACAATTAAATAGACAAAGATCAATGTGCATTACTTACCTTGTGGAAATTGTTTTGGCAAACTGATGAATTAGAGGTGGGAAAAACGTGAGTGTTGGGTGTGGGTCGGATAAAAATTTTGTAGGGTAAAGAATGAAAGAGATGGGTGATGTATTTATTCGTCAGATCTGGGGTAGCGACGGCGTCACACTTTGTACGTGACGGCGTCACGCCTAAATTTTTGCCAAAAGAAAACAGTTTTGTCGATCCGCCTGGATCAAAAATTTGATTACTATCTTTGAAAAAGAATTTAGTTTTCCTTTTGAAATTTATTTGGCTAATCCACCAATAATCCATATAATGGTAAGTAATGCACATGTCAATTTGTTGTTCAATTGTAATTTCATACATTCCGAAGTTTTGGAGGTGAGGTTTCCTTTTCCCGGGTTTAAAACCGAAAGAACTTTTCTTTACATTGGGAAAGTCGGTAAGTGATACGTGCACCATTCCAATGAATGTATTTCTAGGGATTAAGCGGGGAACGTTAAAACGGGGGTTCAAGCAAGAATACGATTTCTTGACTAGGTTTGCTAAAAGAGAAGGTTCGGGAGTCACCCTGGTGCGTTCTAGTATCGCATGTACCTTTTCTAGCTTTTTAGGTATATTGTTTTTTGCAATTTCACCACGGATGCTCAGTATGAAATTGTTAGCTAGTCCCAAGAAAGTGTCATGAGTTTTCCGCATTTGAGCCTCGAGGCGCTTAATTTCCTCTTCCTGCTTGTGGACAAATGTCAACATTATGTCCTCGAATTCATCCTGCCGGGACTTCCTTGGCAGCAAGAATTCCTTGACCGTATTCACATGTTTGTCAGCACAAGTGGTTACCTCCATTAACGCCTTCATTTGGGTCTCCATACTCATAATTGCTTGTGCTCGGGAACTTAACCCGTTATCTGGGACAACCGGAATTTCCCAACCTTCCTCTTCGTATTGAGCTAAGTCCTCGATGACTTCCCAACATGCCTCAGCATTAAGATTACTTAGTCTCCCACCGGCGGCGTAATCAATGGTTTGTCGGAGATAAAGACTGACATGATCATAAAATATTTGGACTTGGAGCCAAAGATCAATGCCGTGATGAGGGACTTTATGAAGTAAGTCCTTGAATCGGGTCCATGCTTCGTAGAGAGATTCACCTTGACGTTGTTGGAACATCAAGATGTCATTCCTAAGCTTAGTGGTTCTCCCCGGTGGGAAAAATTGAGCAAGGAAGCGAGAAGTAAGATCATCCCAACTTGAGATGGAGCCGGCGGGAAGTCGCTCAAGCCAATTACTAGCTTGGTCCCGTAGAGAGAATTGGAAGAGACTCAAGCGCGTGGTCTCCCGAGTAGTAGCATCAAGGTCGATGGAATCGACAATTTTGAGGAAATCCCTCAGATGCTGATTTGGATCTTCGGAACGAAGTCCATGGAATGCACATCCGTTTTGCACCAACCGGATGGTGTCGGATCGCAGGGCCGTAGTTTGGGCTTGGTCGGGAAGCTCAATGGTGTTCCTATAACCTAGGTGGTTTGGTCTCGAGTACTCACCAAGAGTACGGGCTCTTGGCGGGTCGTTTGGTGGTGGGTTGATGAGTGGTGGTTGGTTGTCACCTTCCATGGTGAAAAGTGATGGAGTTACGAACAAAGGTCACGAAGAAGGGGGATAGACTAAGAGAAAGCTAAAAAATGAGAAAAAAGTTTACTTGATAGGAATCAAGTAAAGAAACCTAAACGAGGTGGACTACTAACTAGCTATTCTATTCCCCGGCATCGGCGCCAAAAACTTGATAACGCTACACGCGTCGTTCGGGGTCAAGGAAACTTCCTTTTCTTCGAGCAAGTTTTATAACACCCTAGGCAGTGAACCTAATCGTTGTAGTGTAGTAATTAGGGTAAGCCACGGGTATTGATATCGTTCTCTAGGGGAATAGGAATGCTAGTAAGAAGTTACTACGCTAAGGTTAAGGTTGAGGAAGATTATTTTTGTATTTTTATATTTTATGAAATGGAAAGGTACGAATCTCGGGTATTGGATTTGGGGGGTTGGTATTGCTACCGATTACTCTACTATTATCTAATTATCTAAGCTAAGGTTGTGATAGTCTATGTCTAATTGATGTGTACTCGTATGATAGTTTAAAGATGTGTTTACTTAGGTTTTACTACTCCTTAATTATCTCCTATTGATGGTTGATTTGTCACGTCCTTATTCCTAGTTGCGTTGTGTTTCTAAAGCTATAGGGCGTGCTTGTTTCCCTAACTCTTTGAAATTACCAAAGGGTCTTGTTTACAAATCCTCTAGTGATTTATAGACGCCTACTCTACGGTTGTCCTTGAATACTTTATCCTACAATTACCTAGATAATTATATTCTAAAGTTCACAAAGAAAAGTCAAGCATTAAGTGCACAACGAATAATCTAGCGCACTCTAGATCATTAGTCAACTAAGATAAGTATCAACCAATCAATATTCAATAATTAAGTTTCATATTCCCTAAGCAAACACACAATTAAATTAGCCGGACATGGAGAACATGCAAGCATACACACAAATAATCAAAGACATAATTAAATTAATGAAGTAAATACTTATCTTGATGTATAATAGGGTTTAGAACCCTAAAATACTGCACAAGAAAGCCTTGGTTCGGTTTTAGGTTTTTACTCCAAAAGACTACCCACAAAAACTGAAAAATTCGGATTCTATATATAAGATTACATCTGCGACGGCGTCACCTTATGTTTCGTGACGCCGTCGTGTCGCCGTCATTAGGGTTTCGTCTTGGCCGCGCAAACCTTGCGACGGCGTCACCTTATGACTGTGACGCCGTCCCCTTCAGCTCTGACGCCGTCTTGGCTGCATCTAGGCCGTCTGAGTAACGACGGCCTACTCCTTTAGAACCTGACGTCGTCCATTGAAAACATGCAATTTCGCTTCTGACCCGTCGCAAAATTCCTTCCCGACGGCGTCGCAGATATGCAGTGACGCCGTCGCCTTATGTTTCAGCAGCTTTGAGTGTCTCGATTCTGACTTTGGCCATTTTCTTCGTATATTCGCGCCTTTTCGTCCAAATAAGCATCATTCCAGCATTTTGCCTTCAAGAGACCTAAAAAGTGAAAAGGAACGATATTAAGCAATAACGGATACATAAGTGATCGAATAAGGGCTTAAATGACCCCTCAAAAAGGTACCTTTTAAAACCTTATCAATCCTACTACTGCATGAGTCATAAGACCCAAGTTATTCGGATAATTACCACAAAAGTGGCGCGTAGAATTTAAAGTAATTCACCCTTAAGATTTTATGCACACATATTAAAATACTTGGTAGCTCCATTAAGACGCACAAATGAGTGGAGAATTAGGTCAGCGCTAAGCATATTAAAAACTCTCTTCTTTAAGGTCACAATTTAATGCGTACCATCCTTGTACCCATCACATAGTTTGTCATTAATGGGTAAGCCGTTCTGACTATTTTGTGCAAAAAATCAATCAATTAAACGATTATGATTACTATGCTTAAAAATACATGTTTCACCATTGTTTAGGTCAGTTTATTTTTCTTATAAAATACCCTTGTTACACATTGCAAATAAGCAAGTATTTAAAAATAAACAAATAAACAATGAATGCATAGAATAATAATAATCATGCATATCAAATAGCCACATGCAAACCTTTTGATAAATCTTATTAATAATCAATTCTAGATCTGTCAATATGTATATATTTAATTAAGACTTTCACCCGTTTTCAACTATATACAAGGTGAGCCACATGCATCGATTCACGATTGCGTAAGTCAAAATTAAAACATATACCACATAGCACATAATTGATTAAATAATAATGATTGGGGTCTTCTCCAATTTTAGATCTATCATAATATTTAGTGTATATCACTAAACCAAGTAAAACATACAATAAAAGCAGATCCATGATAAAACATGCATGTAATTATTATGGATATAAATCACACTTAACAATTAATGCAATTAAACAGAGTTACACAATACACATAAAATTGCATGCAACCTAGAGTTTCTAATCCAATTAAAATTGAAGTTTTCAAAACCTTAATTAGGGCACCAAAAAACGCCCCCCCCCCCAAAAAAAATGGGGTTTAGGTTTTGCAAACCCTAGATCTACGCATACAATTAATAACACAATCATGCTTATTTATTTTATGTGTTTCAGTAATTAATTACTTGTTATACAAGGCTCTGAAACCACTGTTGAGTTTAAGGTATATGTAAACAAATAGAATCATATAGACACCACAGAGTACACAACGGAAGACTTAGAATCATAACAATAATTAATTAACTGAAAGATGCGTAATGTACCTCTTGCAATTGGTAGATCTCTTCAATTCAAGAACCCTAATTAAGGTTTATGTGGTTTAACGAATTGACCCTTGCCATTTTTCAATTCAAAACAATTGATGTAACAATAGTGTGTTACACCACATTTTTGTACACACGTACTATTAGCGATTCAATGCGAATGCTAGTTCTTGATCACAATAGAATAACCAAACACATTTGTTGTGCTCAAGGTCACTCGTAAATCCCTTACAATGGGGATTCACTCGTCGACCAAGAACAAGAGGGAAGAAAAGAAGAAGTTTGGCCTTCTAATGAAATCAAGTGTACCAAAGGATGAATACATGAGGATGTATTTATAGCCTTATGGTAGATGTCAAGATTACTATGGTTTCCGATGTGGGATTCTATAGTTTCGACGAAAAACAAGCCCAAAAGAGGTTTCCTAAAACCGTCTCTTGGCTTGTTTACCTTTCTTCATATCCCGTTGACATTTAACGACCAATAGTCACTTTTGATAAGTTCTTATCGCTCGTTTAGTCGTTTATTGTGAATTTAATAATTAAACATAATATTTATATTAATTATTTTAACATCGAGTCTCATACGTAAAGTGTGCAATCCCGTGGTCTCGATTTCGAATCAGGTCATACACATATTAAATATATCCATAAACCAACAAGAACAACTCGAGTATGGTTTCCTGGAAAAACCTTTTGATGATTCATCATCATACTTATCCTTTTTTTTCTAATACCATGTTAACAAGAATATGGATCTCACTCATTTCTTGATTAACTATTCTATTTCTCGCTTTATATGATTGATCAAGATTACCAATTCTTCTGAACATATTCCAGAAGACCTTAGGCATGGCCATGCAAACATCTTGACAACCCTACGAGGGGCCCAACAGTATTATACTTCAAAATAAATTTGAAGGAAACAAATCCCTTTTTGACTACGAGCATAATTCATAAATTTCGCAACACTTCTGAAAACAACCCTTATAACTACCAGTTACGTATAGCGTTAGATTGCCTCACAGAAATGCACTACATCCATGACATTTCTCTAGTATCTCAAGTCAGAGGATAAATATTCATGATGTACTTAATGACTAAGATCCGTAAAGTACCATCATGTGGTTGGGATAAGTCCTATACTCAATCCATTGAATATCATCCGAAATTAGTCATGCTACGCATCAATACACTTTCAAGTGTATTCTAACTAATACTCAGATTTGTCTTAATTCAATATCATTCCCATGTTATTGATCGACAATGGACTATTTAGAAGAACTTAAGTTATTCACGGATTAAACATGCAAATATAGGACACAATATTATAAATGAAATTAAACGTATAAAGTACTTTAATTCATTATAAATAATAATTGTTTAACATCCTTTATCCAAATACTAAATAGATCAATGCATGATAATACTTAGTTAATGAATTTTTGCCTCAAGTCATGATAATCATACTTGTTGACAAGGCATAATTTCAACTAACTTTGATCTATAGGAATTTTGAGAATACTTATTTCAAGAATTCAATAAGTGAATTTCTTGTATGTGTTTACACATATCTTGATATTGTCATATCATTCCATAAGATGCGTGACAACCTGAACCACCTTTTATGACAATCACCTTTCAAAACCTTTAAAGTTTAAAGTATTCTTTATTCTTTAATATATAATGCATCTATGCTCTTAGTTGAGCATAACTAGTCAACATGGCCATTATCAAGGATACCATGACTAGAATTAAGTGTCATCTCAATTATACCAGCATCATTGTGTACAACAATATGCTCTTTAAACATCCGTAAACTTTGAATATTATTTGTTTGGTGCCATTCAAACTTCAAATTTTGTTGACTTTAACAATCACATAACAATTGTTGTATAGAATCTGGAATCAACTCCAGGCCGAGGAATGCAATTCTAAATCCAAACATAAATATTACAATGCTGTTAAATCATCTTGTAATCAAGCATGATACAACAACCTTATACACAACATGATGTACAAAATGAATCTTCAAGTTAGACTTTAAGATCTCATTCACATTCTATCTCGTCAAAGATATGTATTCATCATATTCTATTAGACTCATTTATTTACCGCATATATTTATAACAATAAACATATATTCCAAGGTTGTATGTCTTATTTCCAAATCTTACAAATGAAGTTTCATTCCCAACTAAAACTTAATTTAGGTGGAATGTAGTTGCTCATACAACATATAAGATTTAAGAAAATAATACACCCACTAGCTTTCAGGAATTGTTGGATCGATGTACTCTAACCAAACTAACTTAAATAGCTTGTTAAGGTTTAATAACCTCGGATAAATCCTAAGTTATTAACAATGAAACACTGAGCAAACTTTGTAAAGTATGCGGAATTTACTCAACAAAGCTAAGAAGAATTATAACTTTAACTTTGAACGATTATATTAATAACTCTAAATCTGCTTATTGTGCAGATACTTTAACAACTCTAAAACACTAACTATCGAACTTGTAAATCATACTCTAAGAACTCTAATGATACGTATATCTCTAATGGCAATCTAGGGGTCCTTTTATAGGCTCAAGGATAACCCTAGTCGGTTTACAATTTGTATCCTTGTACGAAAAGTAATCTAATAAAGAATATTCTAGAATTACAAGACTTTCTATAAACGAATATAACAGTTCTTTAGCCTTGCAGTACTTTGACCTTGACAGCAGTACTTTGACTTTCTTTTTAGCAGTACTTTGACTTTTCCAGTACTTTGTCAATCTTCAGCACTTTCATATCCCAACAATCCTCCCCTAACTTGAATTCTACTTGCTTGACTTCATGTTCCTTTGTGAATTTGTCTTTAGCTTTTCATCTTCAAGGATAGATTGTGTCTTTGTCTTTATATGGTATCTTTGTAGTTTCTGTGCTTGTATCAGCATTATCAAAGTATCTTTAGAATTATTCTTTTACAGCATCATCCAGCAAGCTCCATCTTTTCAGCAACACAGCAACAATTGACAATTTGTACATTAATTCAGTTTAAGTTGCAGTCTATTCTCATCACTTCCAGGTGTGTTAACTCCTGTAAGAGGTGAATCATTGAAAATTTAATGGATTTGAGTTCTCTTTACCAAAGCCATTAACTCTGGAGTAGCCAAATGTTTTGGTGTGTAAGACCATGGTACATTGATAACCATATGATTTTTAGCAAATCATCAGCTATCAACAGATTTGATTTGTCTTTACCAAAAGCTGTACCCTTCTGGACTAGTTAGTTCTTTCATCTATGGTGAACTAATTACCAATAATGGTTTTTCCACAGCCTTTACCATAAGCCATTTTCTTGTGGGCTAGCCAACTCTTCACATTAACTGATATGGTGAGTTGAATACCATACAACTTATTAGCAAGTTGTCAACTAAAAACGGATTTGAGATATCTTTACCAGAGCCATTTGCTCATGGATTAGCCAATCCTTTTGTAACCATGGTGGATTGATAACCTATTGGTGTTACCATCTCAAAAACCATTTACATCATTTAACCTTTGTTTTCAAAATATTTAACACTTAACAAAAGTTTTCTAAAATTATTAACTGGTTTAAAAGCTGCAAGCAGTACTTTGATGAAAGTACTGTTTGATCAGCAGTACTTTGAATAAAGTACTGATTTGTCAAAAATAATTTATTCAATTAAGATTCATACTAGTTATTCATCATCATCAGCCATAGAAGTCCAGTTGATAAAAAAGTTGATAACCATAAGTGCAGTTTCATTATCATCTTCAACTTCCATTCCATGCTCTAGCATCCTCCTCATAAGATCTGTTGTAAGAGGATATCTTCTATCTGCAAACATGTGAATCATTGTTCCATTTTCCAGCTCTAGAACATGTACTCCAGATTCTTCAAAGAATCTCCAGCTAACAATCTCCCAATCTTCTTGGTTCTTCCAAATCTTAGCAGTGCTTTGTTCTCCAGTTTCCTAAACAGTTGTGAGATCCCCAAGCAAAACTAATCCAATTCCTTCTGATGGATTGTATTCAAAATAATCTCGCACCACATGATATAAATAAAATAAATCCACTCTATCTATGATGTGCAATAAGTCCCATAGTCTGTTGAACACTCTGAAGCTTTCATCTTCTTTATGAAACATCAGATAACTTCCATCATGTGATTCTATAACTTCAAAAGCAATAATTTGAGATTTGTTCATCTTCATCTCAACATCATCATTAGAATATTCAAAATCCACTATCCTTAAATAATTCCTTAGTTCATCATTAGTATCAGATCTTAGCTCAGCTTTCTCTTTCTTTGATGACTGTATTTCTTCAACTTCAGTTTTTCTTTTTCTTTTTAAGCTCCTTATTGTATTATCATCTCTAAAATCTTTGATGCTTTCAACACTCTTCTTATAAGCTTCTGTAACAGCTTCATATAGTTGTTTCATCTCAAAATAATTTAACTTCTGCAATCCTTTATATCCTCGACCTTTCAAATAAGCCATCATTGCATTCCTTTCTTTAGCTCGATTTGTTCTTCTTGGTAGAAAAGAAACAGGAATAGGTGACTCTAATGGTTCAACAGCTTCAGCATTCAATTCTTCTTGTAATTTTCTAGCTGCTTCTTCATTAATAGCCTCTTCATTAGTAACTTCAGCATTTACTTCAGCATTTACTTCAGCTTGTACCTTTCTAGCTGCTTCCTCATTCTTAGCAACTTCAATTGCTCTAATATCTACCAAAGTCAGCTTATTTTTCTTCTTTGTTTCTACCAATATACCTTTTCCTTTATCTTTAGGATCTATTGCAGGTTGAGAAGCTCTTGGTTGTTCCTCTGCAACTCCTGGAATACTAACACCCCTTGGAATAATCAATTCTTGCCTGTATGTTCCTTGTTGAAAGGCAGTACTTTGATTAGCAGTACCTTGATCATCAGTACTTTGAACATCAATAACTTGCTCCTTATTACTTTGAACATTTTCTTTCTCAGTACTTTCAATAACCTGTTCTTCAGTAGCTTGAACATCAGTTGCTTTAGTACTTTGAGGTTCATCCTCCTTTTCAGTATCTTCTTTCAAATTCGGTTCTTCCAAATTCCTCCCCAATTTGATTAAAGATTTCTGGTGAACCTTTTTGCCTTTGGTTGGCTTCTGAAATTGCCTAACTGGCCTTCCCTGCTTCCTTTGAGATTTGACCCATAATCTATAATGTTGAACCAAGGGCCAGGCAAACTTCTTGAGCCTTCTAAACTTAAGCTTCAAGCGCCTGATCTGCGTAGCCTGACCTTCAAAAGACTTCTTTAATCTTGTCAATTCCCTTGATAAAGCATAGTTGTTGAGAACTTGACCCTCAGGCTCCAAAGGAGCTTCATCTTCACCAGGTGATGAGTGTTCTGCTTGTTGAGATACTGGTGGAGATGGTAGAGGTGAAACTGCAACGTCTTCTCTAACTACAGTATGTTGGGAAGCTGTACTGTGGGATGCAGTGCTTTGTGACGCAGCACCTTGAGATGCAGTACCCTATGTAGAAGCAGTACCTTCGCTGTCATCATCTTCTGCAGCTTCATCTCTTATAGCTTGAACAACTTCCATCATAGAAGAAGTTAATGGAGTGTCCTGACCTCTGAATAAATCACTTCGCCGTGCCATAAAAGTGAAAATCTTTGCTTGCTGAACCACAACTGGTAATAAACTTATAGGCTTTGGCACATCAACAAGTTGTTTGTTCAAGAAAAATTGAATAAACCTTAGATACATTAACCATTTAGATCCATGTGAGATGTCTGAGAGCATTCCATCAAGAATTAGCCTTGAAAAATTGAAAACCCGATTTGTAGCTAATCCTACTATAGCAGATGCTATGTTTGACCCAAATTGCTCCCATGAGGTACTTTTAGCACTAATGCAATGTAGCAACACATGAACCAAAAACTTCCATTGTGGGCAAAATAAAGGTTTCTTGAACGTCTGTTTAGTTAATGACCCTTCATACCCAATATCTCTGAATGTATCCCAAATAAGTTGCTTATCAAACCGAATAGCCCCTTCTTCATCTTCAAATAATAAATCTGCACGAATAGAGGCTTCAGTAATCTTCACAGTTCTTCCAGCAACTGTAGCTTGAATATAAAATTCATCATTCTCCATATGATCCCTAGCAGTGGCCCAAAATTGTTGTATCCAGGGCTCAATTATATCCGATTCCACTAAAAGAGCATAACTAATCGGCGACCCAATAAGATAATCAATGATATCTCGAAAAACCACATTCGCTTTAGTCTTATCTAAATTAGCCACCATGTTGTGCTTTAAAACAGTATTACGATTCGCCATTGATGATTATGTGAATACAATAAGAATTATTACGAATAATATAGATGAGAATGAGAGAAATATGGAAAAGATTCTAAAGTATCAATATAAGAGGGAAAATCGGAGAATAGTTATTTATAGGTGAGATTTAAAAAAAAATCACAACCCTTAATAACAAAGTTACCATTAGTAGTAATTACCCCTCAATATTACCGTTGGAACAGTACTTTAATAAGACAAACAGTACTTCCACTAGTACTTTCCAAAGCAGTACTTTCCCATTCTTCTCAGCACATGCTAAGTAAAAATGAATAGCCTCCCCTCAAACAATGCATAGGACAATACTAATAAAATAGTCCTCCCCTTAAATGTAGCTCAGTAGTTAATCATGCCAATGCTCACCACTAAGTGATTGAATCTTGAAACATCAAAGCCTTTGGTGACTAAGTCAGCTACATTGTCATCTGTGTAAACCTTGACCACATTAATGAGCCTGTGCTCATAACAATCTCTGATAAAGTGATGCCTAATCTGAATGTGCTTGGTCTTGGAATGATAAACAGGATTCTTCACAATATAAATGGTACTCTCATTATCAATATTGATAGGAGTATTCTTGAAATTGAACCCATAATCCAAGAGCTGATTCTGCATCCACAAAACTTGTCCACAACAGCTTGCAGCAGCCACATATTCAGCTTCAGTAGAGGATGTTGCTGCAATAGTCTGTTTCTTACATTGCCAGGAGACTAATCTTCTTCCAAGATATTGGCATCCTCCAGTTGTTGATCTTCTATCATAATTATCACCTGCATAATCACTATCTGAAAAGGCTTCTAAGTGAAAAGGTGACTCCTTAGGATACCACAACCCAAACTTAGGTTGTTGTTTCAAATAACTAAAAATCCATTTCACTGCATTCATATGAGAGAATTTTGGTGAGACTTGATATCTTGCACAAAGACAAACAGCAAACATAATATCAGGCCTTAATGCAGTGAGATACATAAGACATCCAATCATGGATCTGTATAACTTGACTTTAACTGGATGACCATCTTCATCCTTGCCCAATGAGTTAATTGATTTAATAGGTGTAGTGACTGGCTTCATAGCATCAAAGTTGAACTTTTTAAGTATGTCAGATACATACTTGTCTTGACTTACGAAAATGCCTTCCTTGGACTGCTTAACCTGAAGTCCCAAAAAGAAAGTTAACACACCCATTGAACTCATTTGAAATTCTTTCTGCATCAGCTGCTCAAACTCCTTAACCATGGACTGCTTGGTAGCTCCAAAGATGATATCATCAACATAGACTTAAACTAACATGATATCCTTGTTGTCTCTCTTGATAAACAAAGTCTTGTCAATGGCTCCCCTCCTGTAACCATGTTGCAATAAGAAAGTAGAGAGCCTCTCATACCAAGCTCTAGGAGCTTGATAAAGGCCATAAAGAGCCTTAACCACCTTGTAGACTTTGTTTGGATGGGCAGGATCTTCAAAACTAGGAGGCTGTTTGGCATAGACCTCCTCTTGAATAGTGCCATAGAGAAAAGCACTCTTGACATCCATCTGGTAAACCTGAAATCCCATATATGAAGCAAAAGCAAGGAAAATTCGAATTGCTTCAATCCTTGCTACAGAAGCAAATACTTTATCATAATCTACTCCTTCTTCTTGTCTGTAGCCTTGTGCTACTAACCTTGCCTTGTTCTTGATGACATTACCTCTTTCATCTCTTTTGACTCTGAAAACCCATCTGGTTCCAATAACTCTCTTTCCATCTGAAAGATCACATAAAACCCAAACTTCTTGAAGTTTAAATTACAGAAGTTCTTTTTGCATAGCTTCAACCCAACTCTCCTTAGTTAATGCCTGAGCAATATTCTTGGGTTCTTCTTGAGAGATAAAACAAGTAAAAAGGCAGGTTTGATGATCCTTATGTTTCAGCCTGTTTTGTTGATACACAAAGCTAAGTAAAGCATTGTGAAGTGTAGTAAAACTCTTAGCTTTGTGTCTTGTCATTACTCCAGAAGTAGAAGGACCAATGATTTGATCAGTAGGATGATTCTTATGAATTCTTAAGTTTGGAGACTGTGGAACTCCATAAGTATCATTCAAATTAGTAAAATCAGCATCTTCAATGGAATCTGAGAAAATACCTTCATCTTCAAACTCATCATCAGTTTCCTCTAAGCCAGGCATGGTAGGATCATCCAAAGTGCTGTCAACAGGTGCAGCAGTACTTTGGTCAAAAGCACTGTCCAAAGTACTGTGAGAATACTCTGCAGACTTGTTCTTTTTCTTTGCTTCCTCATAAGCTCTTCTTTGATCATCAGTGTAAGAATGTGCCAGTACATCTTGAAAAAGCATCTAATTGAGTTCCTCTTGAATAGCTTGATCCTTAGCAGACAGTGAGGATTTGGGTTCATCAGTACTTGCCTTGGTGCATCAGTACTTTGATTTGGGGTAATGGGTAGAGGTTCTTCATCAGGAACAACATCAGGTCTAATATGAACTCCATGAACAACATACTATAAATCTTCTCCATTGTGCACAGGTTGATTTTCTTCTCTAACAGGTACATAGTTCATAGAAGGAGTCAACACTTTAAGATCAAACATCCAATCAGGACCTTTACCCTTCTGATTCTCTTGATCTTCTAAAAACTCAACATGAAGACAATCTTGAACCATCTTAGTGACTCTGTTGTACACTCTAAATCCCTTGTTGTTGGTACAATAACCCAATAAATATCCTTCCTCTGACTTGCCATCAAACTTGCCTAGATTATCAATTGTGTTTAAAATAGTGAGAGGGCATCCAAAAGGCTTCATAAAACGAATGTTGGGTTTGTTGCCCATCAGCAACTCATAAGGTGTCTTCATCTGTGGTTTGGTGACTGATACTCTATTAAGTACATAGCAAGCAGTACTTACAGCTTCAGCCCAGAATTGAATAAGTAATTGTGAATCTGCAAGCATAGTTCTGGCTGCTTCAATCAAAGTCCTATTCTTCCTTTCAGCAACACCATTCTGCTGTGGTGTTCTTGCAATACTGAACTCCCTCTTGATTCCTTTGTTTGCACAAAATTCATCCATAAGCTTGTTCTTGAATTCAGTCCCATTATCACATCTAATACCTGTAACCTTGAGTCTCAATTGGTTTTCAAGTTCTATTATTAGAGTTTGAATAGCATCAAAAGCATCATTTTTAAATCCCAAGAATAATACCCAACTGAATCTACTGCAATCATCTGTAATAACCAAGCAGTACTTTTTCTTGTTTAAACTTGCCACAGAGACATGTCCAAACAAATCCATATGTAAGAGTTCCAATGTTTCTCTAATAGTTCTCTCCTCAAGCTTCTTGCATGAAGCTTTGTGTTGTTTACCCTTCTTGCATGCCAAACATGAGTGATCATTCTTGTAAGTCTTTGAAGGTAAACCTCTAACTAAATTTCCTTTGACCAGTTTGTTGATATTTTTGAAATTTACATGGCCCAATCTTCTATGCCACTGATATGCTTCTTCAGATGTTGCTTTTGCCACCAAACATGTGGCTCTCCCATAAGAGTGAAGACTCTTCATATCTAGAATATACACATCATTGGTTCTTGGTACTCTAAGGACTACCAAGTTATCATCAACAGGTTTGAATTCAGGTGAAAGGATTAGACATTCTGTGTCAGTGAATAACACATGATGCTTTTTGTCACAGATTTGAGAGACTGACAATAAGTTAAACTTGAGCTCCTTCACATATCTAACATTCTAAAAATCTATACGTCCTGCTTTGATGGTTCCTTTTCCAGTAATTCTTCCTCCATTAGGATCATTCCCAAATGCAACTCTTCCTCCACTAATAGATCTAAAATCTGACAGATTCCCCTTGTCTCCTGTCATGCTTCTAGAGCAACCACTATCCACAATTAAATGATCTTTAAGCTCCTCTTCTGGGTTGCCCTACACAAAGATAAAGAAGTTAGTGTCCTTTAGGAACCCAAGCCATTACTGACTTGTGTTCCCCTTGTGGAGTAACAAACTCAAATTCCTTGAGTATGTATCCTTCACAATTTTTATAGACAAAATCAAGCATTATCTTTTGTTTTAACACTTGTGGTGGATTTTCAACAAATTTTTCTTTTTCAACCCAAACCCCCTTTTCTTTTTCCACAAAATCATCTTTAACAAAAAATTTTGTTTCACTTTCAGTTGCTAAAAGTACTGTTTGTTCCCTATCAGTACTTTCCTTCTTAACCCATTTAGTTTTAACTTCTGGTGAAGAGTCCCTTGATCTATCTACTCTTCTGGAGTTGTAACGCCTTCTAGATTGATAATAAGTTGATCTCCTAGGCTTTCCATTCCAAAAAGTGTTTTCAGTACCTTGATTGTTTGAAAAACTAGCAGTACCTTGAGAAGGTACTGCTCCAGTTCTTTGAAAATTATGCGAAGGTACTGATGATTTTGAAAAAGATCTTCTCTGGTGAGGGTACCTATAGTCTTGTGAAAGGTTGCTATGGTTAACCCTATTTGAGTGAGTCCAGACTGGTTTATTTTCTCTAGGTTTTTGTTTGGTAGTTCTGTTGTTTGGAAATTTGCTTAAGTACTATGAGTGAAAGTCACAGTTCTTGATCAGATGATCAGGACTGTAACAAACAAAATACAATTTTTGACCCATACTTCCAAAATGTCTTCCTCTATGTCTATGACCAAAACTATTTTGCCTTCTAGGTGAATGATTAAAACTGTTTTGACCAAAATTATCCCAAAAAGGTTTAGCAGTATTGTTTTGAAAAGGTTTTCCTAAAAGTACTGCTGTAACAGTACTTTGAGTAGAAGGTACTGCTTGACTTTGAACATCATTATCCTTAGGGTTTTCAACAGTTTCTTTTGGATTTTCAAACCTAGATTGACCAATTAGCTTTTTCCTAAACTCTAGACTGTCTACACAAAAACGAGAAACATCAGGCCTAGGGGGTTGATGACTGCCAGTAGGATGAGGGACTGCATGATAACCAGTAACTTCCTTAAACTCAGGAGGTGTGTCACTAACTGATTCCTCATTACTAGATGTGTCTACATAATTAATGAGTTCATCATCACTAGTGGTTACATCCTCAAAATCACCTTCATCCTGATCACTAGGTGGGTTTTCTTCTATTTTACTAAAATCCATACCAAAACCTAAACCAGTTCTAATGTAAGCTCTTCTCTGTTTTTCAACATAACTAACATGAGATAGATCAAATTCTCCCCATGTAGCAAACTTAGCTAACAAATCATCTCTTTCCTTAGTCAGTTTCTCAATTTCAGAAATCTTACAATTTAATTTCCATTCACTTAGTTTTAAATGATAGTCCTGTTGTTCATACTTTTCAGCCCAAGCCATTTCATTATTTTCATGTGTTAGTATTTTGGCTTCCATAGACTCTAAAGTAATTTGATAACCTGCTACCTCAGACCTAGCTCTTACATAGTTATCTCTTTCAATCACATAACTGCCAAGTAATTTTTGATAAAAATCATGACAATTTGAGCATACCTCAGAGATAGGGGGTGAACTTGGTGAAGTAGCCACCATTGCAAGTAGAACCGGATTCTCTTCACTCTCCATGCTCCAATCAAATCCTCCAAAGCCATCTCCGGATTCCAAAGCAGCATGATCAGATTCCTCATCAAAGGCAGTGCTCCAGTCCAATTCTTCAACTGAATCTTCAACTGCTTCTTCCACTGCTACCATACAGTAGGTCACTGGTTCATCATCAAACTCTTCACTCCAGTCAACCTCTGATAAATTCTCTTGAGCAACCAAAGCTTTTGTTTCGGTAATAAGAATTTCTTTGAGCTCTAGCTTTGGTTTCTCAGTCATCCTGTTTGCTTGATACTTAGCAAACCTGCACTCCCTTGCAAAGTGTCCAGTCTTTTGACAATTGAAGCATTCAATTTTGGATTTGTCAAAAGTGATTCCTTGTTTTGGTTTGAAGTCAATGCTCTTTCCTGTTTTCTTCATATATTTCTTGATCCTTGCAGTGATCATAGCCACTTGCCACCTGATATCAATTTCTTCAATGGCATCCTCTTCAATCTGTGAGAGATCTTCTTCATAAGTGACAGGGAGAGAAGCTTGCTATGCAAAGAAAGAGCATACAACTTCATCTGAGTGAAGGGTATTTGTTGGTGTAGCTTGCTGAGCAAAAGTAGGAGAAGTGTAGGAAACAATACTTTGAGTAGGAGAAGCAGTACTTTTGGTGGAAGTATTGCCCCTCTTTTCAGATGATAAAAAGGCTATACTGTGTGACTTAGAACTTGTTTGGCCATTCATCTCATGCTCATAAACCTTCAGATGATTTTAGAGATCATCAAAGTCGATAACATCCAAACCAGGTTGTCCTCTGATCATTGTAGTAATCACATGCCATGTGGATGGCAAACTCCTTAAGAATTTGAGATTGGCATCTTCAACAGATACTTCTTCCTTGTATAACTCCAGCATGTTGAGGAGATTTTGAAATCTATCATATGCAGCATCAAGACCCTCTCTTTCACCAATAGTGAAGGTTTCAAACTGTTGCTTCAACAGATTTCTGTGCATCTTCTTAGAAGCTTCATTCCCTCCAAATCTAGTCTTGAGAGCAGCCCAGGGCTGCTTTGCATCTTTAGCATCATGGAACTTCAGTAGATGTCCATCAGGTATAGCAGACACGAGTATGTTAAGATCCTTCTCTTGATTCCTTATGGTAGCAGCTGGTAAGACTGCTTTGGGTGGTTTTGGTTGTCCAGGAATCTCTACAGGTTCTGGAACTACTTCATTCCATTGACAATTACATTCCATAAAGCATGGTTTGTAATGGCAATGTACTGCCTCATCTTCATGCACCATAGGTCATATTCTCCCTTCTTGATGATTGGAATTTTGAGTGAGGTGATTGATGGTGGTGGAATAGCTTCAGTCGACATCTTTGGGTTCTGTTGTAGTAGGTTTTAGGGTTTCTTCTTAGTCAGAGTTTCCACACAAGCTCTGATACCACTTGTTGGATCGATGTACTCTAACCAAACTAACTTAAAAGCTTGTTAAGGTTTAATAACCTCGGATAAATCCTAAGTTATTAACAATGAAACACTGAGCAAACTTTGTAAAGTATGCGGAATTTACTCAACAAAGCTAAGAAGAATTATAACTTTAACTTTGAACGATTATATTAATAACTCTAAATATGTTTATTATGCTGATACTTTAACAACTCTAAAACACTAACTATCGAACTTGTAAATCATACTCTAAGAACTCTAATGATACGTATATCTCTAATGCCAATCTAGGGGTCCTTTTATAGGCTCAAGGATAACCCTAGTCGGTTTATAATTTGTATCCTTGTACGACAAGTAATCTAATAAAGAATATTCTAGAATTACAAGACTTTCTTTAAATGAATACAACAGTTCTTTAGCCTTGCAGTACTTTGACCTTGACACCAGTACTTTGACTTTCTCTTTAGCAGTACTTTGACTTTTCCAGTACTTTGTCAATCTTCAGCATTTTCATATCCCAACAGGAATAGTTATGAGCCATCTTATTTTAATTATTAAATCAAACACGGATTTAATATTAAATATAAGAATCATCTCCTAGATGCATGCATATATCCATTCATGGATTCTTACAGTTTGTACATATTCAAAGATTATTTGAATTCATAAAAACTCCTTTGCATTACTTATCATCCTCGCAAAAGTAATTCCAAAACAAAGAGTTTTGATATTCATTGTCAAAATTTCATATCAATGAAACTAAGTATGACAATTATAATCTTTATACTTTTATTTAATGTATCTAAGAAAGAATATTCAATCATAGTTAATTGCTTAAGTATGATTAACATTATTATCACTAGACATACATTAAATACGTGTACAATATTGTCCATATGATTTCTACACAAAGATTTAAACCATTAGGGTTTTCATCCTTTGAAGAAAATCATCTTCATTAAGATAAACCAAGTATCTAAAGTTGATTATCTTTGTGGACAACATCTCTACATTCATAGTATGATTGATTTACCACAATTCAACATTTGGTAAATTCATCATTATGATTAACAGGCTTACCATCATCCTGTAACTCATATCCCTCAGCATATTAAATATCTGAGATATCCTTACGGATCTATGAATGACAATTCCATCATATTGAGGTCTATCATTTACATATTTAGTCTCATCATGATATTTGCTAGTGCATTTTATAAGATTATGTAATTTGTAATTTAATCTTTCAAGATCTAAACCAAACTTCCACTTGCCTTTAACAATTTTAAAGATTACCTTTAAATAGTTTAGCAAGTAGAGCAACAATATATTGTTCTCTTTTGGGATATTACAAAAAACATTGACAGTTTTTGACATTAGTTTGTTACAACCCACTTTACAAGTAGTTTAACAAATTCAAAACTTCATTATAAGATTTAATGTGATTCATTACATTCCACAAAAAAAAATGGTGTCTTATTAATCTTCTAGGTTGGAATCTTATTGAGTATATTCAATCTATACTTAATCTACTAACCTTGATAACTTTTGTAAGAAACTATAGTTATCTTGAATCAAACATGCCAATAGATTTTGATTCTTCTAACAGAACACACCATAAAACTATGGTATTTCATTAGAATTAATATTGTAGGATAATCTAACAATATTTAGGATAACCATCTACTCTTTGGATTATCTATTTACCAACAAAGTAAAACTTAATGGTACAATAGAATTACCAAGTAAATTGCATGTATTATAACACAAGTATTCTTGACCAAGTCAAAAGACATAATAGTTATAATCCCACTATACGTTATAAGTCATTGATCTACTCATTGACTTCTTGCATATGTCTTTAAACATAGCAGGTTAACATCTTACTTTATATTGTAAGTCTTGTATTAAAAGACTTCATGTTTGTGACTTTACAAAGAGATCATAAACATGTATAATTAAAGTAATTATGAACACCAGCTCAGATTTCAATTAATAATTTTCAAGTTAATACTTACTACATATATTTAAGTCATTCAACGAATACATAAATACTTAAAATCAAAGTAGTATTAGATTACTTCATTTAATTATGTCATTCCATGAAATGTTCAACGTAAGAAACTATAAAATCATCCAAGCAGTCACTCACGACACGTGGATATTTTACCTTGGGCTACAATCTAGTTCACGTTCTCACGTAACATAAATTGTAACTACAAGTGTTTATTAAATATTGAATGACATAAATATTTAAAGTAGTCTTTGTTATCATCTTGACACATGTTCTTAATGGGGCAATCATACACATCTAAATGTATAATTCCTATTAGAACATTACGCTCTTACCTTGTCGTTAAGAGAATCCATTTAAATCATATTTATATGTGTTGTACCTTGCACAGAATAAAGATTTCTCCCACTTGTGCATGGAACAACATCATGTAGCAGATAAACAACACGACAAACATTTGTTTATTTGATTAATATGATTTGTGTCATAGATATAACAAGTAGACGTAGGACTATATTGTTTAGTATGGACACGCACATGACTATCCTTAAAAACATAAGTGTCTACAATTGGAAAGTAATTATCTTTGAAGATAATCTGGGTTACTATATAGGAAACAAAGCTTGTAGCTCCCACTGAATTAGAAATCATTATAACAACTTCTTATTCAGTAATGCAACACAAATGCTCTCTCTGAATTTGACAACATTGTAAGTGTTTCATAACCAGTGAAAACAACTTGCTTTCTTTTTACTTTCCTACACCTTTAAAGAACCATATGTAATCATTACTAAGGTACCAAAAAGTGTATTCTACTATATGAATGATGGGTTATCCATCAATGTTATTAACTTGAAAAATTGGGTAAGCAATTTCTTCCTTAACATGCCTACCATCCCCATACTGGTATGTAGCACCTTTAAAGGCTAAAGCAAAACAACTAGATAAAATATGCTAGTTTTCCTTTTACCAATTGATAAGGTTTTAAAAGGTACCTTTTTGAGGGGTCGTTTAAGCCCTTATTTGATTAATTTTGTATCCGTTATTGCTTAATATCGTTCCTTTTCACTTTTTAGGTCTCTTGAAGGCAAAATGCTGGAATGGCACTTATTTGGACGAAAAGGCGCGATTATACGAAGAAAATGGCCAAAGTCAGAATCGAGATACTCAAAGCTGCTGAAAACACAAGGTGACGGCGTCAGGTGTTAAGTGTGACACTGTCGGAGGATTTTTGTGACGGGACAGAAGCCAAAACTCCCATTTTCAAGTGACGACGTCAAGTTATAAAAGAGTAGGCCGTCGCAACTCAGACGGCCTAGATGTAATCCAGATGGCGTCAGAAGCTGAAGAGGACGGCGTCACAAGCATAAGGTGACACCGTCACAATTCTAACGTGGCCAAGACGAAACCCTAATGACGGCGACACGACGGCGTCACAAAACATAAAGTGACACCGTCGCATGTGTAATATTATATATAGAATCCGAATTTTTCAGTATTGTGTGTGTAGTCTTTTGGAGTAAAAACCTAAACCGAACAAAGGCTGTCTTGTACAGTATTTTAGGGTTCCAAACCCTATCTTACACCAAGATAAGTGTTTTACTTCATTAATACAATTATGTCTTTGATTAACTGTGTGTATGCTTGCATGTTTTCCATGTCCGGCTAATTTACTTGTGTGTTTGCTTAGGGAATATGAAACTTAATTATTGAATATTGATTGGTTGTTTCTTATCTTAGTTGATTAATGATCTAGTAATGCGATAGGTCATTCGTTGTGTACTTAATGCTTGATTAAATCTTTGTGAACCTTAGAATATGACTCCTTGAGTAGTTGTAAGCTAAACCATCCAAAGAGTGCCTTAGAGTAAGAGTTTATTATCCCTAGTGGGTTTTGTAGACGAGACCCTTTGGTAAGTTCAAAGAGTTAGGGAACATACGCATACCCTACAACCTTAGACACACAACGCAACTAGGAATAAGGACGTGACAATTCAACCACCAATAGGAGATAATTAAGGAGTAGTAAAACCTAAGTAAACACATCTTTAAACTATCATACGAGCACACATTAATTAGACATAGACTACATACACCTTAGATTAGATAATTAGATAAGTAGAGTAATCGGTAGCAATACCAACCCCCCCCTAAATTCAAACCCCGAGATTCGTACCTTTCCTTTCCTTAAAAAAATATAAAAAGATAAAAAATAATCTTCCTCAACCACAACCCTAGCGTAGTAACTTCTCACTAGCATTCCTATTCCCCTAGAGAACGATATCAATACCCGTGGCTTACCCTAATACTACACTACAACGATTAGGTTCACTGCCTAGGGTGTTGAAAAACTTGCTCGACAAAAAGGAAGTTCCTTTGACCCCGAACGACGCGTGTAGCGTTATCAAGTTTTTGGCGCCGCTATCGGGGAATAGAATAGCTAGTTAGGAGTCCACCTCGCTTAGGTTTCTTTACTTGATTCCTATCTAGTAAATTGTTTTTCTCATTTTTAGCTTCCTCTTAGTCTATCCTCTTTCTTCGTGATTGTTGTTCGTAAAAACCATCACTCACCATGATACGTATCTTCCGCCGAAGATTCTTCACTCTACCCGTTCCCAATCCTGAAATTGAGAACGCAATCCCTCAAAACCCTTCACCCATTCACCATTTTGGAAATCACCTAGGGCATAATGAGATAAATTGGCAACAACAAAGTCCTTTCTATGACTCAGATTTCGATGAGGAACTTGATTATGGTGAAGCACTTAATAGTGGGGAGGTCAGTAATGGAGTTAGTTTTGAAATAGAGGAAGACCCCTCCCAATGTTTTGACCCTAGGTGTAGGATTGAGAAAGATGGTCCCTTTAACATGCAATTCCCTTGCAAAATAGGACTAGAAGCATTCGATGCTTATTTGAATTCATTCTTACCTTTGAACTTAATCTCAAGGGACCTACACAATAAAATCAAGATCAATGAGTTAACTTATCAAGGGAACAATGTTGTTGAAGCAGTCACTCATTTGCACGTGTTTGTTAGAAGTTTTGATTATTTGGTAGAGTTCATGGTCTTAGAAGACTTAGGAGAATTTATTGATAAGGACCTCACTCAAGTAATTTTTGGAAAACCTTTTAAAAAATTGACTAGGTTGAATGAACGGGTGATTGATGGTCTAATTACATTCTCTGATGAAGTTGAAGATTTTATCTACCAAATGCCACGCGCCCATCCTAGGTTTAAACATAAAGACATTGAGGCTTGTAATCGAATGACCCCTATTCCATTGCTTAGTGAGAGGGATAAGCGAAGTGGGCTTAGGTACTCATATGAGAAAACTAAGCGGTATTACAAAAAATGCCTTGAATTGGGAGATGATTACAAAAAGAATGAAAGAACGTTGGAATGGCTTAAATATGAGCACGTAAGCGTGTGCGAGAAAACGTAGGAGCACGACTACGAGTCTAGCTACAAGACTCTTAAATAAAGAAAAGCGCTTCGTGGGAGGCAACCCATGCTTAATTGTTTGCTTGTTAGTGTCATATATCTTTATTGATTGTTTATTCTCATGTTTAAATTTGTAAAAATGCTTTATTTTGTTTTTAACCTCGTCTTAATTGCATATAAAGGTATTTTACATAAGGGATAAGTGTAGGGAGGATTACACACGTTTTCAAGGAAACGTAAACATGAGAATAACAATTCATTAAAAGATATATTTGTGTATTTGTTCGAGTCAAATGCTTGTATCGAGTCATAATGGATGTTTTGCAGAAATTTTTTCCAGATTCTAAAGATGTAAATTTTCCAGAATTTTTTCCAGAAAATCGCAGACCGGTTTTTGTCAGGATAACCTGACGGCGTCAGGAAGGAGTAAAAACAAAAGATTACTTTTTTGTCGTTTTCTGAGCTACTTACAAAATTTGGAATTTTCCAGGTCTTAATTTTCCAGAAAATCTGTAAACATTCATTCCACAAGCATTATATCCTAGTTTAAATCGAGTCTTATATATATTATTACCGCCGATTTTACACGAAGGTTTCGTTTGTTTCTTCATAGGTGCAGGTTTAATTTATCAAGAAGAAGTTACATAAGATTGGAAGAAGCTTTTCACGCATAAATTCTTCTTGGAAAGAATTTAACCACTACTTCACACACGGATCCTACCGAGCTAATCAAGGGAGTACTAGTTTCTTTCGTTTTTGATTACCTTCCATTATCATAACTTTGATACTTTCGGGGAACATTGGGGACAGTGTTCAGTTTAAGTGTAGGGAGGGAAAATAAAACGGGAACTTTGAAACTATGCTTATCCTTGATTATTTGCTTTGTCTAATTGTATTTGTGTAATAAACCATGAGAAAATGTTGGTTAGGGTAATTTTGGCACCAAATTTAAAATTTTTCATGACATATAGGAGTGGGCCATTAGTCTTAACAAAAGCGTCTCACGGATAGGAAGTTGCATGACTAGCACAAAAACCCTTTACCACCTAAATTCCACCCAAAATGTGAGGATCGCCCTTAGATTAGTAGGAATTAAAAGCATTCATCTTTAATGCTTAGAGTGTAAACCGGTAGTATATTAGATTCTAGAACTTGTTTTGTGATGCATTCCGAGATCGCTAGTAAGACTACACTTGTCTAGTTAGGAATAACTAAATGATAAGAGGCATTAGGATAACCCTTGTTTAATACCCATAATATAATTACTTCTTCCACATCGGTTGAGTAATTCCCCCACACCCTTTACGTTGTACTCATCTTTAGTACACGATACCCCTAGTTAACCCCTCAGAGCCTATCCTTTTCGCGGTTCTCGTGATGTTTCGGTTTTTCCGGAATATTAATGAAGAGCATTGTTTACACCCCACCCCCAAATGTACACCCAAATCGCCTTAGCCTACCTTGTATGCACTCACTTTTAGTGCATTATTGTTATCACCCTAAACCCTTAGTTCAATTATCTAGTTGCTTGCATGAGTTGCTAAGTCAAGTCATATCCTTTGTATACAGTTTTGGGACGATTGGGATTCATTGTAAAAGTTAAAGTTTATGAAATGACGGGAAGGGAACGTTAAATTCAAATTCCCTTTGTTTGCATAATAATGTACCCCAAGTGTTTTGATCTTTTCAATTCGGGTCAAATTAGTGTTAGAGTAACAAAAACTCAAGTGTAGGGATGTGCCTATAAATCCCTATCATTTTGATGTTACCGTAGAGGATGGTAGAGTAAAAGTGTATGAAAAAAAAAATCAAAAAAAAAAAAGAAAAAAAAGAGAAAAAGAAAAAAATAGAGTGTTGAAAAAAAAAACGAGCTACCATCCTACATCTATCTTTCAATTTATGTTTGTTTATTTCAGTTAGCTAGAGTTTAGAGTGTCGAGTCTTGGCTTAGCAACGCCATTCTTCATATGCTTGTAACATAAGAGATTTTTGACTTGCCACCACTATATAGCCTATCCCACCAAACCCTTTGTTTCCCTACCGTAAGCCTAACATTACAACCCTTTAAAGACCTCTTTGATAGTCTTTCCTAGGTGCTTACGCCAAAAGTGACGGAGGTTTGATCTATTCTCAAGCCTATGGTAATCTATGTACTAGGACCGGTTAATGAGTGTTTATCTTCCATTTCCAATTTGTTATATTTCATATACACCCGAAAGAGATGTGAGTATCCAAACACCCTATGTGAGGTGCTAGTATGTAATTTCTGTGCTTGTTATGACTTTTGCGGGGCTTATATGTGTTGTGGACTGTTTTAAATCAATGCTTCATGATCTCTAACTTATAAATTAATTGGCTAAAAGCACATTTGCTTGAGGACAAGCAAATACCAAGTGTAGGGATATTTGATAAGGTTTTAAAGGGTACCTTTTTGAGGGGTCGTTTAAGCCCTTATTTGATCACTTTTGTATCCGTTATTGCTTAATATCATTCCTTTTCACTTTTTAGGTCTCTTGAAGGCAAAATGCTGGAATGGCACTTATTTGGACGAAAAGGCGCGATTATACGAAGAAAATGGCCAAAGTCATAATCGAGACACTCAAAGCTGCTGAAAATACAAGGTGACGGCGTTAGGTGTTAAGTGGGACGCCATCGGAGGATTTTTGTGACGGGACAGAAGCCAAAACTCCTATTTTCAAGTGACGACGTCAAGTTATAAAAGAGTAGGCCGTCGCAACTCAAACGGCCTAGATGTAATCCAGACGGCGTCAGAAGCTAAAAAGGACGGCGTCACAAGCATAAGGTAACGCCGTCACAAGTCTAACGTGGCCAAGACGAAACCCTAATGGCGGTGACACGACGGCGTCACAAAACGTAAAGTGACGCCGTCGCATGTGTAATATTATATATAGAATCCGAATTTTTCAGTATTGTGTGTGTAGTCTTTTGGAGTAAAAACCTAAAACGAACCAAGGCTGTCTTGTACAGTATTTTAGGGTTCCAAACCCTATCTTACACCAAGATAAGTGTTTTAATTCATTAATACAATTATGTCTTTGATTAATTGTGTGTATGCTTGCATGTTTTCCATGTCTGGCTAATTTACTTGTGTGTTTGCTTAAGGAATATGAAACTTAATTATTGAATATTGATTGGTTGTTTCTTATCTTAGTTGATTAATGATCTAGTAATGCGATAGGTCATTCGTTGTGTACTTAATGCTTGATTAAATCTTTGTGAACCTTAGAATATGACTCCTTGAGTAGTTGTAAGCTAAACCATCCAAAGAGTGCCTTAGAGTAAGAGTTTATTATCCCTAGTGGGTTTTGTAGATGAGACCCTTTGGTAAGTTCAAAGAGTTAGGGAACATACGCATACCCTACAACCTTAGACACACAACGCAACTAGGAATAAAGACGTGACAGTTCAACCACCAATAGGAGATAATTAAGGAGTAGTAAAACCTAAGTAAACACATCTTTAAACTATCATACGAGCACACATTAATTAGACATAGACTGCATACACCTTAGATTAGATAATTAGATAAGTAGAGTAATCGGTAGCAATACCAACCCCCCCCCCCCCCAAATTCAAACCCCGAGATTCGTACCTTTCCTTTTCTTAAAAAAATATAAAAAGATAAAAAATAGTCTTCCTCAACCACAACCCTAGCGTAGTAACTTCTCACTAGCATTCCTATTCCCCTAGAGAACGATATCAATACTCGTGGCTTACCCTAATACTACACTACAACGATTAGGTTCACTGCCTAGGGTGTTGAAAAACTTGCTCGACGAAAAGGAAGTTCCTTTGACCCTGAACGACGCGTGTAGCTTTATCACCAATTTTCGCGGTAATTAGTCTAGCTTCTAATTTAGTAACTCACATACATGTTTTCCAGTTAACCAACATTGATGTTTGTTACAAAAGGGTTCATTCACCAAATGAGGGTAATGAAATCTTTATGGAAAATAAGATGTGCAATTCATTGATATGAGTTACATTAGAATTTAGACAATTCAAATGTTCCTATTATTACCTTTCTCATTCATGAAAAAGAATAGGATTGAGTCTCATTCTTCTCCCATGGAAAAGAGATTTTGTTTATCTTTTCGGTAAATTTTTTCTCGATCAAACATTTGTTTGACAGCAGAATGGATCAATTTACTAATAAAAGACTAAACCACGTTTACGGTTAAATATTGCATTAATACATTCAAAAGAATTAAAAATTCAATTTTAGTATTTTTGATAATTAACCTTTTCAAGAAAATTAAATACCCATGGTTCATAAACATATAACCATTTAATTTTCACTGAAAACTAGGATTCAAATTGACATAGTTTCATCACATCAGTTGATCTGCTAGTACTGAAATTATTCGAAATGGTACGAGTCGAGTCTCAATTGCCAATTTTCAAATTTCAATTTCTAGATTTATGGGATTTACATTTAGCCAATTTCAATTGTCATGTGAACCTTTTGTTTGTTTATAAGATATTGTGTAGGTAATGATTTCTCTAGTGGACGCTAGAAATGAAGAAAAGAATTTTAAGCTGAAAAACTCATTGACATATCTGGTTTCATCTCTATTTTCCCTATTTCTATACTTTGAAGTTCATTTTTCACATTGAGGACAATGTCTAACTTTAGTGTGAGGGGGTGAATAGGAAAAATTAGAGTTTTCTTGCTTAAATTTTAAATTTTGTTTGCCCTTGTGATCTAGTTGTTTTCACACTTTTAGGATTATATATTAGAATAACTGGATCAAACCACTGGTAAAAACTGGTAATATTTGAAACTTCGAGATGTGTTTCGATTACTATTGCAATCCATTCTGGGACCGATAAACATTTGCTAGCATATATTACAACCCTTTTCCACTAAAATTGTGAGGATTTGAAGCCTGTTTTATATATAGCATACATCTTTTATGCTTGAATCTTTTGCTATGAGTGTGCCGGTGATTTTATTTATTCTAGAACTTGTACTTGTAAATCATTACCAGACCGCAGTGAGATCGCATTTGTGCAATATAAGTGAATTCGTGTGATAAAGAGGCACCTTAGGATTTATCCCAAATGGCCTTCCATTTTACATCTAATGATATATTATCTAGCCACATCGGTTAGTTAACCACCCACATGGACCCATTTGTAGTGCTCATTTTTAGCACTAGATACCCCTAGTTACACCCTCTGAGCTATCCTTTTCATTTTTGCTTCACCCAGAAAATACAAAAAGATTTTACACTTTAAACCTTAGCCTAACCCGTATCAATGTCTAAACGGTTGGTTGCTAGTCGCCTGGAAAGTGAAGATTGTTCAAATAATTATGAGTACCACATCTTGTGAGATTGATTGAGCCATTTCATGAGTTTATGTTTTTTTTAAAAATGTGTGTTGAAAGTATGGAAATAATAGCCAATGTGCTATGATCGAAGAACAATTGTCATGGCAAAGCAAAAAGCCCTGGAAAGCGAAAAAGAAGAAATTGAAGCTATAATCATTTATTGGTTCGTGGAATGTTTGGTAGCTAGCAACACGGGTATTAGACTTGATTTTATTTTTATTTTAACACCAATTTCATAAACATTCCCATGCCTTATCCATACCCTTAACCCGAAGCCATATCATTATAACCCGAATAAAACACCTCTTTAGATGTTTTTACTTGGTGCTCACGCCACGTCGGTGGAGTTTTGTTTCTTGTACAAGCTTATGGTAATAATCTAATCATGACTGAGCAATGAGTGTGATTTATCTTGTTACTCACCTAAAATGAGTGATTGAGTGAATTATATTTCGTTCCTTTTTCGTGAGGTGTTTTGAAATGTTAATCACGCAAGAAAATCATTGGATATTGTCAAACATCTTGATGTTTCACCTTTATAAAGCATAATTGATGAATCTTCTCTAGTATTTATACTTGGTTGATTTGCATCACATTTTTCATAATCACGATCTTGTACCAGTGGATGTTTTTCCTAGATTTGCTTGAGGGCAAGCAAAGTTTAAGTGTGGGGGAATTTGATAATGCTCAGATTGTGCATGTTTCTAGTAGCGTTATGTGTGCTTTTGTATATGCTATTTGGTTATATTTGCGTGGTTTTAGTGCTTAAACGCATCAAAAGGAGTTTTCCTAGTGTTTATAACCAAGTGCAGGGAAACGGGAGGAAAAGTAAAGAAATGTTTAGCAAATAGAAGATTTATGTTTCAGTGAAGCAGATCAAGCACAAATCAGTATCTCAAGTACCTTTGAAGACCATAGTGATTGAAGAACCAAGTTATACAAGATAAAGGAAGTAAAGACCAAGTTTCCGTAACTCAGGAAATCCAACCGAATCGGTTGCAACTGCAACCGGATCGGTTGGGAAATGACCAAAAATGCCATCACTAACCATTCGGTCACCACCCGCAACCGGAACGGTTGGATCTTTTGTAGAAGACCAACCGGATCGGTTGGTCATGTAACCGATCCGGTTGGAGAAGCTGTATCTGCCAAATCTTCATTAGTAAGTTTCCCTATTGCATCCAAACGATTCTAGGTCCTTTTCTTGGTGTATTCTAGTCCCTTCCTTACTCCTTGGAGGCCAAGTTCAGCAATTAATACCCTAAGATTTGGAACTAGTATAAATAGAGGCCATTTGTGAGCATATGAGACACACACTTCAATACAAATCTCTCTACTCATCAAACAAAGCTTTTAAGCTCTCAAATTCATCCTTAGAAGTCCAGAGAAGTTTGGAGTTCTAGAAATTCCACATTTGGAGGCCAAATCACCAAGAAGTCTACCCCAATACTTTGGGAATCATTACTTCACCATTTGTAACCTTATTCCAAGCATTGTAAGACTTTTAATCATGTTTTCAAATGTTCAAAGTTCTGAGTTTATGTTTATGTTTGCTATGAGTGGCTAGTTTCTTTATACACTTGCTTAAATGATGTTGATTGTCATATGATTAGTTAGTGATTGTGTTAACATGTTTTAATTCAATTTCAAGTTGATTATAAGATCCAATTGTGCTAAAGTTTTATAGTGACATTTGTTAATCAAGTTTGACTAGTTGATAGTAATCGTAGAGGTCGAAAGAAGTTATTGTTATTCAACTAGTTATAATCATTTTGTCTATGGATGATTGTTTTTACCCATTATTCTTGATTATACAAAGGAACTAAGGTGTGGTTGTAATAGAAACACTTTTTGATTATCAAATTGGATTGGTTGGAAACATCTAAAAGGTCGTAAGATTAGTTGTTGAGAATCAATTGTAGCCTCTTGTCTATGATCGGTTACATTTTGTATTGACCATTTCTTAAGCAATTTGATGAAACAAGTGGATGTTTTTGTGTTTAAGTTTATGTATGTAGACTTATGAAACTTGAATTGATTGGTTAAACGTAATGCTTGTATTTATGAACTAAAAGCTTGACGAAGGTTTAACTTGTAAGAACAATAGATTAGTCCCCCAACTAATTATCATATCCAACATGTTAAGAGGTTAACACAATCACATTAATCTATGATATGAAACTAGTTTAAGCAAGTGTAGTTTTTAATCATCTGAATTTCATTATATCTATTTGCTTTGTTATATGTTTTGGATAGACTCTGTTGATTCAAACGTGTGTTTAGATTCACTCAAATCCCTGCGAACGATCCCGACTTACCTTCATAATCTTGCTATAACAGACGAGTATACTTGTTCGTATGTGTTATTGGTAATATTGGTAATTCACCTTTTATAAATTTAAAACTTGTACACATGTAGCACATCAAGTTTTTGGCGCCACTGCTGGGGATTTGATTGTGTTTCAGCAAGTTTTTGAATTCCCCTCAGTCGATTCAACCCAAATTTTTCTCTCAGAAACTTCAACCGGATCCGGTTGTCATTCAACCAAATCGGTTATGATTTACCCATAACCCAACTGATCTAACCGATCGGTCGCAACCCGCAACCGATCCGGTTACCCAATCTGTCCTAGAAAAAACTGTTTTCGTTGTTTGTCCGTGTGTTTAGATATTGCCTGGATTCTCAGGGCATTGTATGAACACTCGAGCAGCGGGAATAGAACCAATTACACCTCTTACCAAACCCGAACGTTTGATTCGAAGAAGAAGAAGAACACTTTTCATACCATTGGAAAATCGTGTACCAAGAGTACCAAACCCACCATTTGATAACCTCGTAGACGCCAAAGTTGTTTACAACCCTTTCACCAATTTACCTTTCCCAATGGCGGACGATCAGCCCATGTGGGGAACCAACCGAGCCGTAGCACCAACCCCCGGAAGTGCTATTGTTGCTATCAACCTTGGTGACAACTTCACCGTGAAGGGACATCACCTTTCTATGATCAAAGACCGTCAATTCGATGGCCGTGTGCGGGCCGATCCGCACAAGCACATAGCCGAATTCATCGAAATTTGCGGCATGTTCTGTTATGGCGACACCGATGTCAATGCCATCAAACTCAAGCTTTTCCCATCATCACTCGCCGGAGATGCTAAAGTATGGTACAATGAATTAACCCCAGGAATCATCAACACTTGGGAGGAGATGAGGCAAGCTTTTGTAAGCCGATTCTTTCCACCTGCCATGTTTGATCGATTAATGGGAGAAATTCGTGCTTTCACCCAAAACCCAAACGAATCACTTGTCGAATCTTGGCTTCGAATGAAAGATTTGCTTCGTAGTTGTCATGGACAAGGACTATCCAAAGGAACCATTATCCAAATCTTTTACCATGGACTAGATGAAATCTCTCAAGGCATCCTTGATGCTGGAGGAATTTTTCTCTATAAGACTCCCAACGATGTACATCAATTGCTCGAAGATCGAGTACTTCTCAAACTCGATTGGTCCAAAGATTCTAAAACTAAACCTCTTAGAAAAACTGTTGCTTTTGTCGAAAACACCGATACGTCAAAACTCATGGTGAAGATGGAAGGATTAACCTCAAAAATCAATTCGCAATACAAAGATATCAAAGATGAAATGAAGGAAATGCGAGACGGATGCAACAATTGTGGAGGAAATCATCCATCATCCGAGTGCGACGATAAGCCTATGGGTGCACCGAAGGAAGGAGAAGCGAGTTACGCTCAAGGAGGATAACGTGGAGGAGGATATCCTGGTAACTATTACGGTCAAAATTCTGGAAATTGGCAAGATCGCCGACCAAGGGATGACAACTGTGATTCTCAACCACGAACTGACGTTCCACCACCACAAAACCCCGACAAAAATATGGAAGAAACCGAATTCAAGAAAACCATGAGAGAATTCGTGGCTGCTCAAAAATCTGCAAATGATTTTATCAAAAATCAAATTTTCAATCTCAAAGCCAAAGTTGAGCAAGGATAGAAAAATCATCAAGCATCTATCCAAGATCTTGAAAACAAGTTTGGCAAACTTTCTGACCAACATTCCTCTAGACCATCTGGTTCATTACCAAGTAATACCCAATCCAACCCAAAACCATCAAATGATAAGACGTACCGTCCACCACAAACAAGAAATGAGCATATCAATGTTGTCTTCACAAAAAGTGGTCTCTCGTACAATCCACCACCAAATCCTAATGAAAATACTCCTGTCATTAATGATAGTGAGGATGAAGCCGAGGAACCCAACACAACCCAGACCACCAAAAAGAAAAACATTCCATCTGTCAAGGCGTATACACCAAAAATTCCTTATCCTCAACGCCTAAAGAAAGAAAAGATGGAAGAGCGTTATAAAAATTTCATTGAAATAATCAAAGAGGTTAGACTCAATGTTCCTCTCGTTGATGTCTTAGCCGAAATGCCCAATTACGGGAAATTTTTGAAAGAACTTCTTAATAACAAAAGCAAGCTAGAGCAAATATCAGCTACCTTCCTTTACGAAGAATGCTCAGCTATTGTCCAAAACAAGATCCCACCAAAGCTCGGAGATCCTGGGAGCTTTCTTATTCCATGTACTTTCGGGAATAATATTAAATGTGATGCTTTAGCCGATCTTGGAGCAAGTATCAATTTGATGCCTTATTCGTTGTATTCCAAGTTGTGCAACAACAGCCTGAAACCATCAAAAATGAGCATTCGATTAGAAAATCATTCTTATCAATATCCTCTTGGTATTGCCGAGAATATGCTTGTTCAAGTCGGTAGATTCATTTTTCCCGTGGACTTTGTAATCTTGGAAATGGAAGAAGATAGTAAAGTTCCACTCATCTTAGGAAGACCTTTCCTAAATACCGCTGATGCAATCATCAAAGTGAAAGGAAAAGAACTTAACCTTGGAGTTGGGGAAGATCAAATCACTTTTCTAATCGATAAAGCGATGCGCTACCCACATTCCAGTGATGACACTTGTTTTAACATCGATATTATTGACAAAGTCACTGAAGAAGAATTGGACGCATTACTTAACGAATCCGATCCATTCATGACTACTTCTGAAAAAATCAATGAAACAGACTTTAACAAAGAGTTTGATGATTTCATGAAAGTAGAATTCGAAGGAGATAACCCAGAAGAAGAAGAAATGGAGGAAGAGGAAGAAAACTTTGAAGAAATAACTTTCATTAACGAGATGCAAATTAAATCCTCTATCGAAGAACCACCCACAGATCTTGAACTCAAACCTTTCCCAGATCATCTTGAATATGCTTACTTGGAGGAAAACTCACTTCTTCCAGTAGTCATATCTTCATTGCTCAAGGACAGTGAGAAAGAAAGTTTAATTTATGTCCTCAAAAATCACAAACAAGCTTTCGCTTGGAAAACATCCGACATCCCAGGAATTAGTCCCAATTTCTGCAAACACAAAATCAATTTTGAAGAAGGGATTAAACATGTGGTAGAACGTCAACATCGACTCAATCCCAACATGAAAGAAGTTGTTAAAAAGGAAATCATAAAACTTCTCGATGCTGGAATCATTTACCCAATTGAGGATAGCCCTTGGGTAAGTCCTGTTCACTGTGTTCCCAAGAAAGGAGGAATGACGGTTGTGACTAATGAACGAAATGAACTAGTTCCAACTAGAACTGTCACTGGCTGGCGCGTTTGTATTGACTATCAGAAATTAAACAAAGGCACCAGAAAAGATCACTTTCCACTCCCGTTCATGGATCAAATGCTTGAAAGACTGGCAGGAAATAAATTCTTTTGTTTCCTCGACGGATTTTCAGGATATTTCCAAATTCCTATCGATCATAACAATCAAGAAAAGACCACTTTCACTTGTCCTTTTGGAACCTACACATATCGGCGTATGCTTTTTAGTCTTTGCAATGCACCTGCGACTTTTCAAAGGTGTATGATCGCCATATTCCAAGACATGCTAGAAACATCCATGGAAGTTTTCATGGATGACTTTTTAGTCTTCGGAGACTCATTTAAATCTTGTCTTTCTAATCTCGATAAAATGCTCGAAAGATGCGAAGCTGCGCATCTTGTCCTTAACTGGGAAAAATGTTACTTTATTGTGACCGAAGGAATTGTGCTTGGCCACAAAATCTCCAGTACAGGAATGGAAGTAGACAAAGCAAAGGTCGATGTCATCTCAAAACTTCCACCACCAACTAACGTCAAAGCCGTTAGAAGTTTTTTAGGACATGCTGGTTTTTACTGCCGATTTATCAAAGATTTTTCAAAAATATCTCGTCTGATGACAAAACTTATTGAGAAAGAATCTATCTTTGACTTCAATGTTGATTGCATGAAAGCTTTTGAAACATTGAAATCTCAACTAACTAGTGCTCCGATCATGGTTTTACCTAATTGGTCACTACCCTTCGAACTTATGTGCGATGCAAGCGACTTTGCTGTTGGAGTCATCTTAGGCCAACATGAAGGAAAACACTTTCGGCCTATATATTTTTCTAGCAAAACACTAAATAGTGCTCAGCAAAATTATACCGTCACCGAAAAGGACTTACTGGCCGTCGTTTTCGCATTCGACAAATTCCGATCCTACCTTGTGCTCTAAAAAACAGTCGTTTTCACCGATCATTCAGCGCTCAAGTATCTGTTCACCAAGCAAGATGCTAAACCACGTCTTATTCGATGGATTTTGCTACTCCAAGAATTTGACATCGAAATCAAAGATAAGAAAGGAGCATAAAATCTTGCAGCTGATCACTTATCTCGTCTTGAAAACCCCGATCTTGAGGAGTTAAAAGAAGAAGAAATCGATGATTATTTCACCGATGAAACTCTCATGACCATCGATGGAACTGAAGATCCTTAGTTTGCTGACTTTGCGAACTATCTCGCTGGAGGAATTCTCAGAAAAGGTCTAACTCATGCTCAAAGAAGCAAATTCTTTTCGGAACTTAAATACTATTTTTGGGAAGAGCCATATCTTTTCAAAATGTATCCTGACGGAATGATCCGAAGATGTGTTTCTGGTTCCAAAACCCGCAAGATTCTTGACGAATGTCATCATGGCCCAACTGGGGGACATTATGGTCCTTCCACCACAGCTAAAAAAGTTTTTGATGCTGGATTCTATTGGCCAACAATATTCAAAGAAGCACATACACTTGTTCAAAATTGTGTCGCTTGCCAAAGAACCACCAATCTTTCACGAAGAGATGAAATGCCATTAACAAGCATTCAAGTATGTGAAATATTCGATATTTGGGGAATAGATTTCATGGGACCTTTCCCTAAATCCCACAAATTCGAATACATTCTCGTTGCTATAGATTATGTGTCCAAATGGGCAGAAGCTGAAGCTTTACCAACGAACGATGCTCGTGTCGTCGTTAATTTCCTCAGAAATCTTTTCGCTCGTTATGGAATTCCCAAGGCCTTGATAAGCGATCGAGGAACCCATTTCTGTAACCAAGAAATGGAGAAAACCATGAAAAGATATGGAGTTCATCACCAATTCGCGACGGCCTATCATCCACAAACCAGTGGTCAAGTTGAAAATACCAACAGAGATCTCAAAAGAATACTAGAAAAAACAGTGAAGGACAATCCTTCAGTGTGGGCAAAGAAACTTGACGATGCTCTGTGGGCGTTTCGTACGGCTTATAAAACTCCAATTGGCACAACTCCTTATAGACTCTTGTATGGAAAGACTTGTCATTTGTCGTTCGAAGTTGAACATCGTGCTTACTGGGCTCTCAGAAACTGTAACACCGATCTCAAAATAGCTGGAGAAAAGAGATTCCTGCAATTGCATGAACTCGATGAATTAAGACTCCGAGCTTATGAAAATTCCAAACTGTATAAAGCTAGAACAAAAGCTTATCACGACAAAAAGCTATGAGTTTGAAAAGAATTCAAAGCCGGAGATAAAGTTCTGCTTTTTAACATGAAATTCAAATTCAAAGCTCCTAAATTACAACCAAAATGGTTTGGACCATATGTCGTTAAACATGGATATCCATCCGGGTATGTTGAACTCTATGACAAATAGGGTGGAAGTTTCATTGTTAATGGGCACCGAATCAAGTTATATTACGACAAGGAGCAAACGAATGAAGTTTCAGTTGCAACAGTTTCCCTTGAAAATGAATTCGAAACTATCACCTTTGTAGCACCATTTCCAGGAAGAATCCCACAAATTGTTCCTTGGAAACCATCTGCTGAATTCGTCTGGGACGATATTGAAGCTACTAGTGAAGAATTCATGTACATCCCTGAACTTTTCAAAATGTTCAAGGCTGCTCTTGTGGCCAAGTGAATTCGGGAAGATTCGAGTCAGGCTGATGACTCGGCAATAAAACAAGCACTTATCGGGAGGCAACCCGTGTGTTTTAGATTTGCTTTTCTGCGGTCACTCCCCAAATTTTAAACCTTTGGTTGAACTTAAGTGGGGGGGGGGGGGTGCCACCTTTTAATAAAACCTTTTGTTTGTTTATAAGATTTTGTGCAGTTAATGATTTCGAGTCAGGCTGATGACTCGGCAATAAAACAAGCACTTATCGGGAGGCAACCCGTGTGTTTTAGATTTGCTTTTCTGCGGTCACTCCCCAAATTTTAAACCTTTGGTTGAACTTAAGTGGGGGGGGGGGTGCCACCTTTTAATAAAACCTTTTGTTTGTTTATAAGATTTTGTGCATGTAATGATTTCTCCAGTGGAAGCTAGGAATGAAGAAAAGAATTTTAAGCTGACAAACTCATTGACATATCTAGTTTCATCTCTATTTTCCTTATTTCTATACTTTGAAGTTTGTTTTTCACATTGAGGACAATGTCTAACTTAAGTGTGGGGGGTGAATAGGAAAAATTAGAGTTTTCATGCTTAAATTTTAAATTTTGTTTGCCCTTGTGATCTAGTTGTTTTCACACTTTTAGGATTATATATTAGAATAATTGGATCAAACCACTGGTAAAAACTGGTAACATTTGAAACTTCGAGATGTGTTCCGATTACTATTGCAATCCATTCTGGGATCGATAAACATTTACTAGCACATATTACAACCCTTTTCCACTAAAATTGAGAGGATTTGAAGCCTGTTCTATATATAGCATACATCTTTTATGCTTGGATCTTTTGCTATGAGTGTGCCAATGATTTTATTTATTCTAGAACTTGTACTTGTAAATCATTATCAGACCGCAGTGAGATCGCATTCGTGCGATATAAGTGAATTCATGTGATAAAGAGGCACCTTAGGATTTATCCCAAATGGCCTTCCATTTAACATCTAATGATATATTAGCTAGCCATTTCAAATGATTATGAGTACCACATCTTGTGAGATTGATTGAGCCATTTCATGAGTTTATGTTTAAAAAAAAATGTGTGTTGAAAGTATGGAAATAATAGCCAATGTGCTATGATCGAAGAACAATTTTCATGGCAAAGCAACAAGCCCTGGAAAGCGGAAAAGAAGAAATTGAAGCTATAATCATTTATTGGTTCGTGGAATGTTTGGTAGCTAGCAACACGGGTATTAGACTTGATTTTATTTTTATTTTAACACCAATTTCATAAAAATTCCCATGCCTTATCCATACCCTTAACCCGAAGCCATATCATTATAACCCGAATAAAAGACCGCTTTAGATGTTTTTACTTGGTGCTCACACCACGTCGGTGGAGTTTTGTTTCTTGTACAAGCTTATGGTAATAATCTAATCATGACTGAGCAATGAGTGTGATTTATCTTGTTACTCCACTAAAATGAGTGAATGAGTGAATTATATTTCGTTCCTTTTCGTGAGGTATTTTGAAATGTTAATCACGCAAGAAAATCATTGGATATTGTCAAACATCTTGATGTTTCACCTTTATAAAGCATAATTGATGAATCTTCTCTCGTATTTATACTTGGTTGATTTACATCACATTTTTCATAATCACGATCTTGTACCAGTGGATGTTTTTCCTAGATTTGCTTGAGGGCAAGCAAAGTTTAAGTGTGGGGGAATTTGATAACGCTCAGATTGTGCATGTTTCTAGTAGCGTTATATGTGCTTTTTTATATGTTATTTGGTTATATTTGCGTGATTTTAGTGCTTAAACTCATCAAAAGGCATTTGCCTAGTGTTTATAACCAAGTGCAGGGAAACGGGGAGGAAAAGTAAAGAAATGCTTAGCAAATAGAAGATTTATGTTTCAGTGAAGCATATCAAGCACAAATCAGTATCTCAAGTACCTTTGAAGACCATAGTGATTGAAGAACCAAGTTCTACAAGATAAAGGAAGTAAAGACCAAGTTTCCGTAACTCAGGAAATCCAACCGGATCAGTTGCGACTGCAACCGGATCGGTCGGAAAATGAATAAAAATGCCAAAAATGCCATCACCAACCGTTCGGTCGCTACCCGCAACCGGAACGGTTGGCTCTTTTGTAGAAGACCAACCGGATTGGTTGGTCATGTAACCGAACCGGTTGGAGAAGCTGTATCTACCAAATCTTTATCACTAAGTTTCCCCTTTGCATCCAAATGATTCTAGGTCATTCTCTTGGTGTATTCTAGTCCCTTCCTTACTCCTTGGAGGCCAAGTTCAGCAATTAATACCCTAGGCTTTGGAACTAGTATAAATAGAGGCCATTTGTGAGCATATGAGACACACACTTCAATACAAATCTCTCTACTCATCAAACAAAGCTTTTAAGGTCTCAAATTCGTCCTTAGAAGTCCAGGAAAGTTTGGAGTTCCAGAAATTCCACATTTGGAGGCCAAATCACCAAGAAGTCTACCCCAATACTTTGGGAATCATTACTTCGCCATTTGTAACCTTATTCCAAGCATTGTAAGACTTTTAGTCATGTTTTCTTATGTTCAAAGTTATAAGTTTATGTTTATGTTTGCTATGAGTGGCTTGTTTCTTTATAAACATGCTTAAATGATGTTGATTGTCATATGATTAGTTAGTGATTGTGTTAACATGTTTTAATTCAATTTCAAGTTGATTCTAAGATCCAATTGTGCTAAAGTTTCATAGTGACATTTGTTAATCAAGTTTGAATTGTTGATAGTAATCGTAGAGGTCGAAAGAACTTATTGTTATTCAACTAGTTATAATCATTTTGTCTATCGATGATTGTTTTTACCCATTATTCTTGATTATACAAAGGAACTAAGGTGTGGTTGTAATAGAAACACTTTTTGATTATCAAATTGGATTGGTTGGAAACATCTAAAAGGTCGTAAGATTAGTTGTTGAGAATCAATTGTAGCCTTTTGTCTATGATCGGTTACCTTTTGTATTGACCATTTCTTAAGCAATTTAATGAAACAAGTGGATGTTTTTGTGTTTAAGTTTATGTATGTAGAGTTATGAAACTTGAATTGATCTTGAATTGATTGGTGTAATGTAATGCTTGTTTTTATGAACTAAAATCTTGACGAAGGTTTAACTTGTAAGAACAATAGATTAGTCCCCCAACTAATTATCATAACCAACATGTTAAGAGGTTAACACAATCACATTAATCTATGATATGAAACTAGTTTAAGCAACTGTAGTTTTTAATCATCTGAATTTCATTATATCTATTTACTTTGTTATATGTTTTGGATAGACTCTGTTGATTCAAACTTGTGTTTAGATTCACTCAAATCCCTGCGAACGATCCCGACTTACCTTCATAATCTTGCTATAACGGACGAGTATACTTGCTCGTATGTGTTATTGGTAATATTGGTAATTTACCTTTTATAAATTTAAAACTTGTACACACGTAGCACATCAATTAATATTATTATCACTGGACATACATTAAATACGTGTACAATATTGTCCATATGATTTCTACACAAAGATTTAAACCACTAGGGTTTTCATCCTTTGATGAAAATCATCTTCATTAAGATAAACCAAGTATTTAAAGTTGATTATCTTTATGGACAACATCTCTACATTCGTAGTATGATTGATTTACCACAATTCAACATTTGGTAAATTCATCATTATGATTAACAGGCTTACCATGATCCTGTAACTCATATCCCTCAGCATATTAAATATCTGAGATATTCTTACGGATCTATGAATGACAATTCCATCATATTGAGGTCTAGCATTTACATGTTTAGTCTCATCATGATATTTGCTAGTGCATTTTAGAAGATTATGTATTTTGTAATTTAATCTTTCAAGATCTAAACCAAACTTCCACTTGCCTTTAACAATTTTAAAGATTACCCAATATATTGTTCTCGTTTGTGATATTACAAAAAACATTGACAGTTCCTGACATTAGTTTGTTACAGCCCACTTTACAAGTAGTTTAACAAATTCAGAACTTCATTATAAGACTTAATGTGATTCATCACATTCCACAAGAAAATGGTGTCTTATTAATCTTCTAGGTTGGAATCTTATTTAGTATATTCAATCTATACTCAATCTACTAACCTTGATAACTTTTGGAAGAAACTATAGTTATCTTGAATCAAACATGCCAATAAATTTTGATTCTTCTAACTGAACACACCATAAAACTATGGTATTTCATTAGAATTAATATTGTAGGATAATCTAACAATATTTAAGATAGCCATCTACTCTTTGGCTTATCTATTTACAAACAAAGTAAAACTTAATGGTACAATAGAATTACCAAATCAATTGCATGTATTATAACACAAGTATTCTTGACCAAGTCAAAAGACATAACTTAAAACATAGCAGGTTAACGCCTTACTTTATATTGTAAGTCTTGTATTAAAAGACTTCATGTTTGTGACTTTACAAAGAGGTCATAAACATGTATAATTAAAGTAATTATGAACACCACCTCAGGTTTCAATTAATAATTTCAAGTTAATATTTACTACATACATTTAAGTCATTCAACGAATACATAAATACTTAAAATCAAAGTAGTATTAGATTACTTCATTTAATTATGTCATTCCATGAAATGTTCAACGTAAGAAACTATAAAATCATCCATGCTCGTTCTCACAACACGTGGATACTTTACCTTGGGCTACAATCTAGTTCACGTTCTCACGTAACATAAATTGTAACTATAAGTGTTTATTAAATATTGAATGACATAAATATTTAAAGTAGCCTTTGTTATCATCTTTACACATGTTCTTAATGGGGCAATCATACACATTTAAATGTATAATTCCTATTAGAACGTTACTCTCTTACTTTGTAGTCAAGAGAATCCATTTAAATCATATTTATATGTGTTGTACCTTGCACACAATAAAGATTTCTCCCACTTATGCATGGAACAACATCATGTAGCAGATAAACAACACGACAAACGTTTGTTTATTTGATTAATATGATTTGTGTGATAGATATAACAAGTAGATGTTGGAATATATTGTTTAGTAAGGAAACGTGCATGACTATCCTTAAAAACGTAAGTGTCTACAATTGGAAAGTAATTATCTTTGAAGATAATCTGGGTTACTATACATTAAACAAAGCTTGTAGCTCCCACTGAATTAAAAATCATTATAACAACTTCTTATTCAGTAATGCAACACAAATGCTTCCACTGAATTTGACAACATTGTAAGTGTTTCATAACCAGTGAAAACAACTTGCTTGCTTTTTACTTTCCTACACCTTTAAAGAATCATATGTAATCATTACTAAGGTACTAAAAAAGTGTATCCTACTCTATGAATGATGGGTTATCCATCAATGTTATTAACTTGAAAAATTGGGTATGCAATTTCTTCCTTAACAGGCCTACCATCCCCATACTGGTATGTAGTACCTTTAAAGGCTAAAGCAAAACAACTAGATAAAGTATGCTAGTTTACCTTTTACCAATTTTCGTGGTAATTAGTCTAGCTTCTAATTTAGTAACTCACATACATGTTTTCCAGTTAACCAACATGCATGTTTGTTACAAAAGGATTCATTCACCAAATGAGGGTAATGAAATCTTTATGGAAAATAAAATGTGCAATTCATTGCTATGAGTTACATTAGAATTTAGACAATTCAAATGTTCCTATTATTACCTTTCTCATTCATAAAAAGGAATAGGATTGAGTCTCATTCTTCTCCCATGGAAAAGAGACTTTGTTTATCTTTTCGGTAAATTTATTCTCGATCAAACATTTGTTTGACAGTAGAATGGATCAATTTACTAATAAAAGACTAAACCACGTTTACGGTTAAATGTTGCATTAATACATTCAAAAGAATTACAAAATTCAATTTTAGTATTTTTGATAATTAACCTTTTCAAGAAAATTAAATACCCATGGTTCATAAACATATAACCATTTAATTTTCACTGAAAACTAGGATCCAAATTGACATAGTTTCATCACATCAGTTGATCTGCTAGTAATAAAATTATTCAAAATGGTACGAGTCGAGCCTCAATTGCCAATTTTCAAATTGCAATTCCTAGATTTATGGGATTTACATTTAGCCAATTTCAATTGCCATGTAAACATGTTTTATCCCCATCTTATGCCTTGAGTTGCCAGTTCTCACTACAAAACTCAATTAAGTTGTCCAACTTAAGAAACTGCAAAATCATCCATGCCCGTTCTCACAACACGTAGATATTTTACCCTTTGATTACGATCTAAATCACGTTCTCACGCAAATAAAACGTAATCTCAGGTGTTTCCATTTCATTGGATGGCATACAACTTAAATGAAGGGTAATAATTTTGATGTCAAATCAAATATGTACAAAGATGTCATGCATTCATCTTCCTAGCATAAGGTTTTTATTAAAACAGTTATATACTTGTTTTAATGTTTAAACTTTTCATCATCAAACTTTAATCGAGGCATTGGTTACACCACTTAAAGAATTACCTTTAATTACCACTATATCCTACTACTGCATGAGTCATAAGACCCAAGTTATTTGGATAATTACCACAAAAGTGGCGCGTAAAATTTAAAGTAATTCACCCTTAAGATTTTATGTACACATATAGGAATATTTGGTAGCTCCATTAAGATGCACAAATGAGCGGAGAATCAGATCAGCGCAAAGCATATTAAAAACCCTCTTCTTTAAGGTCACAATTTAATGCGTACCATCCTTGTACCCATCACACATTTTGTCATTAATGGGTGAGCCGTTCTAACTATTTTGTGCAAATAATCAATCAATTAAACGATTATGATTACTATGCTTAAAATACCCTTGTTACACATGACAAACAAGCAAGTATTTAAAAATAAACAAACAAACAATGAATGCATAACATAATAATAAGTCATGCATATCAAATAGCCACAAGCAAACCTTTTGATAAATCCTATTAATAATCAATTCTAGATATGTCAATATGTATATATTTAATTAAGACTTTCACCCGTTTTCAGCTATGTACAAGGTGAGCGACATGCATCGATTCATCGATTGCGTAAGTCAAAATTAAAACATATACCACATAGCACATAATTGATTAAATAATAATGATTGAGGTCTTCCCCGATTTTAGATCTATCATAATATTTAGTGTATATCACTTAACCAAGTAAAACATACAATAAAAGCAGATCCATGATAAAACATGCATGTAATTATCATGGATATACATCACACTTAACAATTAATGCAATTAAACAGAGTTACGCAATACACATAAAATTGCATGCAACCTAGGGTTTCTAATCCAATTAAAACTGAAGTTTACAAAACCCTAATTAGGGCACCGAAACCCCCCCCCCCCCCCTAAAAAATTAGGGTTTAGGTTTTGCAAATCCTAGATCTACGCATACAATTAATAACACAATCATGTTTATTTATTTTATGTGTTTCAGTAATTAATTACTTGTTATACAAGGCTCGTGATGCCACTGTTGAGTTTAAGATATATGAAAATAAATAGAATCATATAGATAGCACAGAGTACACAGCGAAAGACTTAGAATCATAATAATAATTAATTAACTGAAAGATGCGTAACGTACCTCTTGCAATTGGTGGATCTCTTCAATTCAAGAACCCTAATTAGGGTTTATGTGGTTTAACGAATTGACCCTTACCGTTTTTCAATTCAAACCAATTGATGTAATAGTGTGTTACACCACGTTTTTGTACATACGTACTATTAGCGATTCGATGCGAATGCTAGTTCTTGATCACAATAGAATAACCAAACACCTTTGTTATGCTCAAGGTCACTCGTAAATCCCTTACAATGGGGATTCACTCGTCGACCAAAACAAGAGGGAAGAAAAGAAGAAGTTTGGCCTTCTAAACATCGAGTCTCATACGTAAAGTGTGCAATCCCGTGGTCTCGAGTTCGAATCCGGTCATGCACATATTAAATATATCCATAAAACAACATGAACAACGTGATCATTCTTTTATTTTTATTTTTTTTCCAGAAAACTGATGAACAACGTGATCTAACTGATGAACATTGTAACGTTGTTTATAGAAAAAAAACTCATGAATATTGTGATAAAAAGAGGGAAAAAGTTTCAAATATTATATTCAAACATAACTAAACATTAACAAGGCAATAAATATTACAATCACATGTATTTTGATGATGTTTTCAACAACCTATGCATGAATTGAAAGCATAACTAAACATTAACAAGGCAATAAATATTAAAATCACAAATATTCAGATGATGTTTTCAACAGCCTAAGCATGAATTGAAAGCGTGGGCATATTTCAGCAACCTCTTGATGATGCTTTGCAAAAATTAGTTACAAAATCTCGGCGTAGTATCAACTAACTGCTTGATTTCATATTGGCAATATCTTCTGAGCTTTTGTAGATATTTTTTGACGATAGTATTCTCAAGATCGGCGAATGCATCACTTCCATGTAAACATTTATTTTTGAACTCATACGATGATTTCACATAAAACTCGATTCCATAAATAAAACTCGATTCCATATTCCTTGGTACTCATTGGCGATTGATAAGAACCCTTTGTTACTAATGAAAAATATGAGATTTGTACTGGTGGCTGTTAGAAATTAGAAATTCCATAGTGAAGTGTCGGTCACCCCATATATAATCTAGCATAATTTAGCTCGTAGACATTACGTTATTTACTAGTTATTTAGTTAGCTATTTAGTTTACAGCAACACCGTGGAGGAAGGACGAGTCTTTACCCACTGTATACCTGATCCACAGGCCGATAGGAGGTCGTTATGTTTGTAACTATAAATACCCTCTACCTCCCAAGGTAGAGGGTTGGACCTTTCATTCATCTTAATCTAACCTTCTATGTTTTCTTTCACTTTCTCTCTCTAGAAAGGCTCCCACTTTCTCTCTCTAAAACCTCTAAATAATTCGACCCATATTATTGTTTGTTATGTGTTTATGAAATCCAATATGTTACAATTGGTATCAAGAGCCATGGTTAGATCATCTCTTACATATCTTTGGATTTCTAGTGGTTTTTAGGTGGTTTTTAAGTTTGAAAAAGTTTAGTGGTTTTTGCATCATTTGGTTGATTTCTAGTGTTAAAGTTTAGATTTTGATTGTACTTTTGTGTTTAGGATCATCATAAGTGTTTAGGTTTTGATTTGGAAGGCTTGAATCATTGTGGTTGGGATGTTTTTGGATTGAAAATTGTGTTTTTAAAGTTTTTTCTAGCTAGCGACTTGAGTTGCGGACTTCTTTTCTTGTTAGCGACTTGGTTTGTAAAACGGTAGCGAGTTGTTGTGTGTTTTGGTAGCGACTTGGTCCTAGCGACTTGTCTATTGAGACAAGCCGACAAATAGTACAAGTTAGTGGAGTCTCCACTACGGCTAGCGACTTAGTGATGTTAGCGACTTGCTTCAGAAAGTGTTAGCGAGTTGCAGTGCAAATTGTTAGCGACTTGTTACTAGCGACTTGGATCTTAGCGAGTTGCTCTTTAGCGACTTGAGTGTTTAGCGACTTGGTGCTGTAGCGACTTGTGTACAGTGACTTAGGTCTTAGCGACTTGGTGCTTAGCGATTTGGTGATTTAGCGAGTTGCTACTTAGCGACTTGGTTCTTAGCAACTTGGCTCAAGGTTTATAGCGACTTGTCTCTAGCGACTTGTTGACGTTTCCCGGCAAAACTTCAAACGGCTATAACTTTTGATCCGTAACTTCCTTTTCAGCGAAATACCTGTCAAAACGACCGGAACAGGCTGAATATTGTGAGGTTTCACCATGATGTCGTGAAAGGAATTTTTCGAGGCCCAAATCCTCTCAGAAAGGAAGTTATTGAGCTTTTAAGTTTTTAGACCTAAATTTGTCCATAAAATCATGCAACAACCAACCCAAATCACAACCAAACAACATCTCTGCTAATCCCACAAACAATCATAAGACCTAACACACAATTTTCTATCATTGTGTCGATCCTTCTGTCATCTTAACACATTCCATTGGTCATTGTAATACGGTTTGGTCTTGATTTTAGTAAAATCCCGCTAAAGATTCTATTTCTCGATTTAAATCATAGACTTGTAAAATCCCGTGCATTCTACCACATCATGTCTTACTCTACTGACCCTGTGATTTCGGAGGTACTTAAATTGTATGATGTTGTGGACACCAATGATAATGTATGCTACATTGAACGATTAAAGATGATTGAATTAATCAATGATGATTTGAGTTCTTCATGCTCCGAGTCTAATGAGAAAGATTTGCACCTGTTCAGGCTACAGAATGCCATGCAAAAGGAAAGCAGCATTGAACCTTATCAACAACTTCACTCTCACCTCATGTTACTTCTACCCACAACAATGGAACGAACATGTATTGCCCTTTTCCGTCAGGACTTATCCACATTAACAGGAACGTTGTTGTTAAACCTAGAGCAATTGGAGCTACAACTTGACAAAGAGAAGGTTCATAAGGATAGTTCCAGTAATGCACTTCAAGTGATCTACAAACACTTTCAATCATTCATTAGAAGGGAATTCTCATCAGATTATGATCAAGACATGACTGAAATGTCCTTCAAGAGACACACTGGAATGGAAATTAGCGCGTTCACAGAGACACTGATCCATCTCATGGATAATGTGGAGAAGTATATTGAGGAAGTTACTCAGAAAGATGATAAAGTAGATGAGAGTCGGGTACAGTTGAGAGATATTTGTGATAAGTCGGGTAATGTATCAGAAAGGTCGGGTGTTGCAGAATCAACAAAGAATGATGTAACCAGCTACTCAGTAACTCCTGGCACACAAGAAGTGGATGCTGATATCAGACCAGAAATTGAGCAGGTGTCATGTAATGAGGTACCCTTTACTGTTCAACATAGTGCATCTGATAAAGTACTTAATCAAACTGATCATGATGCTGAACATGACTATGATAAATGTTTTGTAACTGAGGCTGAGTCTGAGATTAAGTGTTTCAAAACAAACAATAAGGTTGATAAAAAGGCTTTTGATGAACTTTCAAACAAATTCTCAAATCTTGAAAAACATTGCATTTCACTTGAAATTGCGATACAAAGTAAAGAAGAAAGTTTCCAAATTAACAAACCATGTAAAAATCCGGAACTTCCTGAATTCCGTGAAGTTTTTGAAATGAACACTTTGAAAGATCAGCTTCAAGACAAAGACTCAACCATCAACAATTTGAAGAAACATATTTCTGGTATGCATGTGAAAAGTAATTTGGTTACAAGTAATTCTGATGTTAATGCTATTGATGATATTCAAATGAGAAATGATGAATTAGCTGTTTGTGTCAAAGAAGCTAGAACTAAGTCAATGGAAACAAACTCTTTGATAGCAAAAATTAATGATCTCAAAGCTCAACTTCAGGAAAAGAGTTTCGCTATTGTTGCTTTAAAAAATAAGCTCAGAAAAATAACAGGGAATAGTGTGAACACTAAGTTTTCAAAACCATCAAACTTGGGGAAACCAGTTATTAGACAACCGAATGCGTTTAGATCTGAACGACCAAAATTTTCAAAAACGTGGTTTGCCTCCCAAGTTGATGCGAAACAAGTTTTGACAAAACCAATCACTTCACCTCACTTTCCTAGGAAAAATGATATGAATGACTTGTATAAGAACTCTTATCTTGAAATGGCAAGAAAGAAGGCACATAATCGTAAAGATGGAATTTTAGGTGCAAGACCTAGGATGATGAATTCTTCAAGATTTCAAGGCACTGCTAGTAGTTCTAAACCATTACCTAGGAACACTATTCTAAAGACTAGGGATTGGCGTACATCTAAGAGTAGTTGCGTTTCGATTAAAGCTATTCCCATAGCAGATCACTCTAAGAAATCTAGATCTATTTCTGAATCCAAACAAGCTGTTTGCTCAAAGTGTCTGAAATGTATCTTTAATGCTAATCATGATAAATGTTTCACAAAATCCCTAAAGAATGTAAATGCTCATGCAATGGTACAACCTGTTAAGTCTAGGATTCACACTAAGTCATCCACAGTGCATATGAAGCAAATGAAACCAAAAGCCTCACCTAGATGGTTACCAACTGCTAAATCTTTGGAAACTAGGAATAAGGATAAGTCTCTCACTATGCATAAGATGCATAACAATCCTAGACCTTGCCATAAGTGGATACCATCTGGTAGAATTTTTAAGGATGCTGGACTTAGGTGGATACCTACAGGAAAGATGTTTACCAATGGCATTCTCAATGTTGACCGTGAAACCCCAAAGGGTTTGGATACTGATGTCACTAACCATAATATATGCAATCAAGTTTGTAATATTAGTGCAGGTAGTCCTTACTCAGTTGCAGATACTTCGATCCTTCAATACATGGACTGGCTTAAAGTATGGATAACAAAAGGATTGATATCTCATAATTCACGGGTTCAAGTTACTCAACATTGATATTCAATTGGCTATGACGTCTGTTTACATCAGTTCAGGCCTCGTACTCCAAAGAAAATAAATGTGTACGTTTCAGTGCGCATTATCTTCCAAAGAAGAGAAATCTTCTTATGACGTATGAACACTTCAGTTCATGCCTCGTTCTCTAAAGAAAAAGAAAAGTGTACGTTTCAGTGCGCTTTATCTTCTGAAGAAGAGAAATCTTCTAATTAATGACCATTCTCATCAACATGTTTCATGCTTTTTCCATGCGCTTCAGTCATAAAGTGAACCGGGCTACCACTGATTGTTTTCTCATTCCACGTGCTCGATTATAATGAAGATGGCGACATCATGTGCTTATTTTGCGAGAGAGAAGTGTGAATAGAACATTCGGATGATTTTCACTTATTTAGTCAAGAATGGCATCTCCGTATGTAATTCTTGAGGGGGAGAAGAAGTGTGAATTTTTTGCATTGTTGATTGATATTTGAGAATATAAATGGTCATATGGCTCTAAACCCATGTAAGAACCGAGCTTCTTCTTATCGGGTCATCTTCACATGGAGATTTTCTCATCTAAGAGCCGTTGGTTGACATCTTCACTCGGATTGATGAGTTTATCGATAAAGTGCTTCCGGTTAATGCTTCACGTATACATCAACATGATGATTCCGAACAATCTCTCTGATCTTGTTTGATGTGATTGGTGGTTTGGTGTTACCATCTTGTGTGTTCGTTGCGGCCTGATTGCTGATTTCCTTGAAGAACATCTTTCTGTTCTTGTTTGATTGGGAGGGATTTTAGTTAAGGGGATTTGCAAGATGTAAGTTAATTGGGATGCTTTTTGGTGGGATGCTTTTTGGTGTGAGTTGAAGATGTTAACACTCTATTCCCCATTTGGACAATCTTGAAGAAGGTCGAGTCTACAGTCTGTTCTACATTTTCTGCTACATGTTAGAAGATTAAAGACGAGTTGCATTTAATGATCTAAAGACTTCTTCATAATATGGGCGTTTATCAAACAGATTGTCGGTTTACGGGAGGCATTGTTATTGACTATTGTTATATTGCAGTTGCACTATTGAATAATAATCCGCTCTTTGGTATTCCTTTGCCAAATCTTCATGGATTATTGTTCATGAAAAATGATCCGCTCTTTGGTATTCCTTTACCAAATCTTCACGGATTATTGTGCACTCTGTAAATCAACCACATGAACATTAAGGAAAATGACTTCCTCATCCGCTTGAAGACATTATTGGTGAATCTTCCAGATCAATCTCTATATGTATATCTTTAGGAAGATGGAATTGATGTTGAGAAATCATTTGTTCCAGTTCATTAAGTGGGTTAATGTACATCCGGTTGTACATTTATTCACGCGTTGGACATTTGACACAAGTTGACTACTTCGGAGTTAATCTTTTATCACTTATTTGAGATTGAAGTTGACTTTCACAAATGCGTGTTCTTATTTGATAACTTGCTCGGGCTTAAGAATTTGAGTTGAAGACTTGGTTTATCTAGTTACCAGCAGTCGAGGTGGATGGTTGAAGACCTGGTTAACTATCACTATTAGGAGTTGCTTTGTTTTACTCAGTGTCACACGCATATGATGGTGTGGATAATCGCAAGAGGTGTTAATATCTCATACTTTGTTTGGGTAGTGAGTACTTAGAGATTTGCTTGAAGAATAAATTCTCTACACCATTCTTCCATCATTAGATGCAAGCTTAAGATACAAATGTGGGGAAGCTGACTTCAGTTTCGAGTATGGTATATCGGGTTTTCTTCTTCAGTGGTCACTTCAAATTGTCTACATATGGGTTGATTAAAATAGTCAGAGAGAGTATTCAGCAAGTTGATTCTCACAAGAGTTCTAGTGTTCTTCTCATAAAGATTTCAAGTATTTGGGCTTATTATTTGTTGCTGATTCTGAAGTAATAAAACCAGAAAGGGGCAAGGAGACACACATCTAAACACAAAGCGAGTAAACTTGATGAACTTAATTCTTCTAAGTGATTGAAGATATCCCGAGAAGAAAAATGTTATTACCGTAGAGAAACTCAAGGTTTGACTCATGGCGAGTAAACTTGATGAACTTAACTCTTCTAAGTGATTGAAGATATCCTGGGAAGATAATTGTCATGACCGCAGAGAATCTCAAGGTTTTACTCATCAAGGCTTTTGGTGTTATTATTCCAACTATGTAGGGGAAGAGATGTTAGAGAAAGTTTCTGAAGATAAAAGAGGTACACAAGTGTGTGGTGATTTCGATGGAATCACTATCATCAGGGGAGAGAGAATTGTGTACATTGGGGGCGCTCAGCTGTTTTCACTTGAGGGCTTAATCAGTGATTCAAAGATATAATCACTTATTCTGGAGTTGACATCCGCAGAGATTGTCATCCGCAGAGATAATCAGTAACTTGGCCTGCTTCTTCAATGTTATCAGTTATTCCTTCCTTGTCTAGTGGTATACTTCGGATACTTGAGCTTCATACACGATCATCAGGGAAGAAAAATGTGAACATGGGGAGGTGTTTTCATTCCTCTCATGATGTGTATTCGGGAGAGCTCTTGGGTATTGGTGTACTTCCGGTTCTTGAGCTTCATACACGATCATTCGGGAAGAAAAATGTAAACATGGGAAGGTGTTTTCATTCCCCTCATGATGTGTGTTTGGGAGAGTTCTTGAGAATTATACAAAGAAACTGACTGCTTCAATTTAACTACTTGGGGGAATTGTTCTCTTGACACCTTTTTGGAATGGATTACTTCAGACCTCAGTGGAAAAGAAATTTGAGAAGATTATTTAAGTGTGAGATGAAACGTTGCTGATGTTCTATTGTATGATATAACCCCGAATGGAGAATCTCGATTATCGGTCTTAAAAGGAGGAGCGGGATTTATGATAATGGTGTGCTTCTCTGTGCACCTGGCTAAGGTAAGCTTGAAATAGAGCTTCGAATCTGCTCATCCAAAGGATTTTCGGTTTGGGGGGAAGCTGCCAGAATCTCACTTTCAGATGGTTCAATCTCTTTCTATTCAAGAGCCCTTGGAAGCTTTGGTGGTGAATGTTTAAGAGATGATGACTTCTATCTTCTACAACGGGGCTGTTCGATATCCTTATCTCGGTACTCGTATCATCATCTTCTTTAACTATATCATCTATTCTATCCTTGTATAAATTTATCTAAAACCAAATACAAAAATATAAAACCAACAAAAAGAAAATAGAAAAATATAAAACCATCAAAAACCCATAAAAAATTATAAAATTAGAAAAATACCAAAAATATGTTTTTCTAGACATGTCTTCTGGTATCGATAACATCTACGGTCTTAGAAATGTCATTCAATAATGGCACGGGACCATAAATGAAGTTCGAGCAGGAGGTGTAAATATTCTTTTCCAAACATGTCACAAAATGTGGCTTGCAGTTACTTCAGACTGCAACCCGTGCTTAAACTATGGCTTGCTATTATTTCTGATAGCAACCCGTTTTTCAAGAAAGGAAAGTGCTACGCTTAAACATTCTTCAAATATTTCGTGCACTTATCCTAAAACATATTGAGGAAAGTATGTCGAAGGACTGCTGTTCCTACACAAATATTTTTCCGTCTAAAATTCTTCAGAAAAATATTTGTTGTGTTTCAAAAATGGTGGAAAATGAGTTGCTTTAAAAACAATCAGATTCAGAGTTTTTGTAAAATTGAAAACTCAATCAATGACTTCAGCGCTTTTAAACTTTTCATAAAATGAGTCATGGACTGAGGGGGATAATGTTTTTCAAATCTACTTCATCTAACGGGCTTTCTTAATTATCCTGATATGCTTTATTAAAAATGATGTTAACCTATGTCGAAGGACTAGGTGCCTAGGATATGATTGCTAGGATTAGATGATTAGAGTTTGATGAACACATGATTCCCATACATTTATATGATCTGATTGATATGTTGCATTGACTTTTATTAGTCGATTGTTGTTTGGTTGATGTCGACCACCATATATTTGTATGTGTGTCTACTAACGTATGCAGGTATATTGGTATAAAAGAATGTTCCTGATCTGGATCCCACAATTGAAGATGATTGGATGCCGAAAGGAATGGGTAACTATATCTTGGGTTGACAAATGAAGAAACGAAGCTTAATTGGACTTCTATGGAGAGTTGGCATAAATGCAACGTAAGAGGTCTCACTGCATCAGCAGATGGTTTTCTTCTAAGTGATTGAAGAAACAGAGCTTAATTTGACCTCAGTTGGCATTCAAAATGCAATGTAAGAAGAAGTCTCACTGCATCGGCAGATGGTTTTCTTCCAAACCCTACAGCAACAACAACAGAAGCTTCTCAACCACCTAACGTATCTTTGTGCAGGATACCATTTTTAAACAATTTTGAATAATTTGATTAAATTGTTTTGAAAATGGAAAAATATTGTTTTGAAAATAAATTGAACTAAATTTTGAAAATCACCAGACTTCTTTTTATCAAAACCTATGTCACTCAATTATTGACTTCGGTCATCGATTGAGGGGGAGAGTGATTTCAAATTATATATTTTCAAACGATATTTCTTCATAAAAGTCCGTGTGTACATTAAAATATGGTGATCTAAAGATTTAATGTTATGTCATGGTATGATTTTCTTTAAAACTCAAAGATCTGTCAAAATGAAATTTTTTCTGTTCTTGTTTGATTGTGAAATTGTTTTATTTTACTTAAAGATCTCTTAAAAACTATCATACCTGACAATAACAATCTTTAATGTCTAAATCTGGTCCTTATCTGTCATTTTTCAAAATTAAATCTTGCCACGTCTTTCCCTAAAACTTTCTAAATGATTTAAATCAATCGGGATCCAAAACCCTAATTGGTTTGAAATTTTTGATCAAAGGAGAGATCGTGATTTAAATCTCAAATATGTTTTAAATGGAATTGGTTTTAGTCCTTTATAGGCACTCCTGCCTCCATATGCCAAACGATTTCAATATACATAATGCACATGTTGAGGAGGAGGATTTATCCAAAAACCAGATGAGTATTTAAACAAGGCCACATTTTCTCCCATGTTTTCTAAACCTAATTAAATCACTTGGGATCCAAAATCTCAAAGGGTTTGATATTTTTGATCGGGGGAGAATTTGTGATTTAATAATGAAATTCGATAAAAGGTGATCGTTTTGATTTAATTGTGCACGCTACTCGCTCACATGTGCTAAACTCTTTTGAATCTTGAAGCACATATTGAGGGGGAGCAAATAAACTATCGAGGTACGAAAGCTTCTTAAAGTGATTTAAAAAGTACCTTGATTGAGTTTTCAAATGGTTTCTTAATGGCTCTTGTGATTGTGGATGTGCTTCAAATTAACTCTTGCCTCTATGTGATAAAATGTTTTCAAATATCCTATGCACATATTGAGGGGGAGAATTTACCAAGAAAATCAAATGGCTTTTTTTCTAAGAAAATTGTGATCAAAGAAAATATTTCAAAGTCCTCTTGCCTCCATGCGCTAAACAATTTCTAAATCATATGCATATGTTGAGGGGGAGGTTTTTCTAAATGATCAAAACTATTAAGGTACAAAATGCTTTGATCTCATATCACAAGTACCTTGATTGTTTTTCCAAATGATTTTTCAATTGGTTTCTAGAAGGAAAGAACAATACCAAAAGACCGAACAATTTACTTTATGCATGGTGTTATAAGGATGGTTAGGTTAGGTATTCGTTCCCACGATCTCGCCAGAGCCAGAGGGATCTACCCAGGGACAATCCACTAGATAGTGTAAAGTCTTTAGGTATATTGAAAAAAGGAGAAAAATGAGAATATGGGAAGAGTGCCGACTGAGACAGAGCTAGAACTGGAATAAACCCAACAAGGTTCTAGTAATGAAGTCTCGATAAGCACTGAAGGGGTTGAAGAATGAAAAAGAAATGAATGAGAAAAGGGTGAAAAGAAATAGCCCTCCATCAATTCAAACTTAGGGCAGAAACCGGGTTCAATACATATGCTACTGGTTGTTACTAAGGTAACACTGGTATTGAAGACAAGACGTCATGGACCCAGTGACGCACTGCACTACAACTTCCCAAACTACTCAAGTTCCTCTTAAAAGGGCTTGTTTCATTCTCACGGGTAACCGACATTATCTATCAACTTTCTCTTTGAGATTGTTGATATTGAAGAAGGAGACCCTCTCCCTTGTCTCCGGCACAGGAACCAAATATGCACGATTGAGTCTAGAGCCAAGAGATCATCCACAATATCTCGTTAGGACACTATATTAATGAAGACTTGTTGTTTGACACAATGTGGAAAGTAAGATTATATATTAAGAGTCCTACGCATTATCCTTGTGGTATTGCCAGAACATCTGAGTGATATGTAAAAGTATTCACGATGAAGATGGAAATCCTTCTAGAGCCAACATCAAACAAGCTCTTGGTGGGTGACATGTGAGATCTTCTCATAAGATCAAGCTTGTGAGTTGTGACAACTGGATAGAAACAATGGGGAGATTCACTCGTGAATCAACCTTGGTCCAGGAAATGAATTGACGAATACTTTTGGAAAAACCGTTCGATGTGCAAATCTTCTTTTCTCTAGCACATCGAATGTGTATTCATATTTAAAATTCAAAAAGTATCTCTGATTGAAAAAAAAATACTTTTAGAAAAACCGTTCGATGTGCGAATCTCTTCTTTTCGCTAGCACGTCGATTGTGTACAATTTTCAAATACAAAAAGTATTTTGATTGAAAATTGATCTTTCTCATAAAACCTTCGTCGTATTGCAAAACTCTTTATTCTAAGCAATACGCGATTGTTTTCAAATCAATTTTTCATCAATCAGTGAATCTCAATTCGCTGGTTCACTCACTCCGTGTTGTCTTCTTTGAGGCGTTCCGGTTTGAGAACAGCTAGAACAGCTGTGAAACCCTGTCAAGGAGATTCTTAGGAATCCTACCTGATCACAGGCAGTACTTGTACTGATTAACGGGGAACCATGGGCCATGTACCTCAATTCAACGAATGTGATCAAAGACACTTTTGTGCGCTTTATTGCTAACTGTTGTTTGCAGGTACATTTGGACGGTTGCAGCTGATCAGAATTGAGGAGTCAATCCAAAGCCGCATGCTCACAGCATCCACACTTAATTTGAAGAAATCATGACTGGTGCATATCTACATAACCTGGCTCTGATATTTCATACTATGCTTCTGCTTCGCTGCTGCAAATATCATGAACCAGTAAGGCTTCCGCTACTCTGATAGAAAGATGTCATGATTCAAAAGTGTGAGCATGTCGGTCCGAAAGTCACAACAACACATGATGGCAACACAATAAAGGGTGATCCAGAGATTTACTGTGGCTGATGATCTCAAATAAAGCTCGAAGATCATCAAAGATGTGGATCAGTTAAAGGCCTCCACTAAAAGTACAAATCAATGCGAACTTTCAAGTATCACTGCTAATGCACAAAAGATGCGGATGTTGAAGAATTAAAGTCTACGAGCTCAAGACAGAAGAATAAATAGAATGCTAGGATTCGAAATGTAAAACATGGGGTGACCTCCCTTAGGGGGAGATTGTTAGGAATTAGAAATTCCATAGTGAAGTGTCGGTCACCCCATATATAATCTAGCATAATTTAGCTCATAGACATTATGTTATTTACTAGTTATTTAGTTAGCTATTTAGTTTACAGCAACACCGTGGAGGAAGGACGGGTCTTTACCCACTGTATACCTGATCCACAGGCCGATAGGAGGTCGTTATGTTTATAACTATAAATACCCTCTACCTCCCAAGGTAGAGGGTTGGACCTTTCATTCATCTTAATCTAACCTTCTATGTTTTCTTTCACTTTCTCTCTCTAGAAAGGCTCCCACTTTCTCTCTCTAAAACCTCTAAATAATTCGACCCATATTATTGTTTGTTATGTGTTTATGAAATCCAATATGTTACAGTGGCCCATGATTATTAACGATATACACTGTGACAAGTTCCGGACTTAAGAGAATCAAACCCACACTAGTGTTAATTGTTTCTGATGTGCTATTACATCTTGCTTTTAATATTTATAAAACTTAGATAACTTAGGATAGACACATACTAATGGGTAGAGAACCCAATCAGATGTAGTAAAGCCTTAGGTAAAGAGAGCTGTGACCTTGAAAGAACTAAGATAATTAGAAATGATATTGATAATATATTGGTATGACAAGGTTGTTATAATCGATCGATATGCCATTATTCTACTTACACAGACACCAGAAATTTAGGGTAAAGATAAAGATAAACGAAGCTTAACAAAAAATATGAATATGAATTGATTATCGATACGAAGGTTCACTATAGTGGTTAATTATCACCAGACTCCTTTGGTCGATTCGTCATGGCCTGTGGTTCTTAGATTCCTCACCAAGATGAGTAGGTCACCCGGGATCATTTGGCAACCTAATAGCAGTCATTAAGCACCAAATCTACTAGATCTAGACGGTGGGAACCCAACTGTTAGGAACTTAGATTCCCCCTAACCTCTTAAATACCACCACTTGATAGGTGATCATTTGGTCAGTTCGCACACGAAGAGTGGTTGTACTATGGCCAATTCCTCCCATACTTCGCTATCTATCATACTAGGGTCAGTTGGTCATATCTCCCAGCCCTTTAAATACTACCAAGCTTATAATACTACCAAGGCTAGCGATATATGAAAAGACTAGAAAATGTCTATAAAGAGTAGTAGAGAATAACAATAACATAAATGCAAACTTTAATTAATGATATGAATTTATAGTATAAGTTCTAGAAAAATATAAAAAGCATTCAAACTCGAATACAATGGAAATCGTAGACGAGGACTTCGTTATTCGGTTCTCCTAAACCATGCTTCTTCTTCTGTGTTTTGATCTCCCCAAACCCTAGAAGGTTTGGGAAATGAGAGATGCTCAAAACTGGCTCTGTTGTAAAAATCGTCCCAGGCGGCCGATTAATCCCCGCATAATCGCTGATCGCTCAGTAAGCGACTTGATTTATTATAATCGGCCTATTTAATCGGTTTGACCAAATATCGCTTAAAAATCGGTCAAAAAACCGATTAATCGGACAAAATCAAACAAAATCGGTCTAATCGGACAAAATCGTTTAAAATCGGTCAACGAAATCGCTTAAAAATCAGACAAAACCGCTTAAAAATGGGTCAAAAAACCGATTAATCAAACAAAATCGATCAAAGCTCGCTTAAAAATGGTCAACAAACCAAGTAATATCTATGTTTGACTTTGAATTTTGAATAATTATGTATTATGTTTATATTTGAACACTTGAAATATTTTAACTTTGATGCACTATGATCTCATACATATAATATAATACAATATCTAAAATTACAATTTTGTGCATAAAAATTCTAATCCTATTAATCCCCGATTAATCCCCGCCTAACCGATTAATCGCTAGGCCCTACCCGACCGCCTCACTAGCGCATAGCGATTTTTACAACCTTGAAAACTGGTGAAACCATCGACTATTTATAGGCTTCGAACTAGTTACGGCGTAACCTTGTTAGGTAGTTACGTCGTAACTTCTTTTAATCGTTTGTGTTTATCCATGGTTACGGCGTAACCTAAGCTGGGGTTACACCGTAGCTTCTGTAAATCAAGTGTATTTCTTCATTACGGCGTAGCCTGAGCTGAGGGTTACGCCGTAGTCTTTGTCAATTTGGTGTTTATCAGTTGTTACGGCGTAACCTGAGCTGAGGGTTACGCCGTAGTCTTTGTCGTAACTTCGTCACTTGGTTATGCCATCGTTAAGAGACAATCGATAGGGCTTGAAACGTCCACTTGCAGCTTCCTTACTTTGAATGGGTCCTGAAATGAAATAATAAGGAACAAGGATGTTTTCACTAGTATTTTACTCAAAATGTGATGATATAGGGGGAAATTAAAACGCTTAGAAAATTAGGACTATTTGATGTTATCAAATATCCCCCCACTTAAACTCTACTTGCCCTCAAGTAGACCAATTTAGACTACAAAAGATACATCCTTGAAGAATGCGCAGTTTTAATTTCCATGCTAGAACATTATAAGAGCCAAGCACCTCACGAAATGGGAACGAAAACACTCTCACACTCATCCTAATCTAAGTGTTAATTTTGGGGTGATCACTCAAATGCATGGACATAGTAAGTATTCTATCATAAGCTTGGCAATTACACACAACTCCACCACTAGAGCTAAGGTCAAAACAAATTTTAAAAAGCAATGTTGGGTTGAAGTGTTTCAAAGGCTTAGGGGTGGTGTCATTACTAACGTGTCACAGCGAAGTGGATAAAATCAATGATACATGACCAAATCCATGGCCAAGACATCAAGGATTGCTGACTGCATCACCTAGACACGCTTGACGATAAAAAGGGTAAGGTAAGGCATGAGATATTTTAATAGGTGAAAAGGAAAAAAAAACAAATAGTCTTAGCTAAAAACCGAGTTGCCATCGCTCCACCAATAATTCAAGGTTCATCTTCATATGATCAGTATATGTCACTGGAATCCACAATTATTTTTTCTTGAACTATTCTTCCAACTTTCGAATGTGATCGAGAAGATTATTCTCAATGCCAATTTCATCATATAGTGCTTATAATTCATCGCACTGTTAACACAGCTAAAAATAATTTTTTTTAATGCTTCCCTCCCCCCCCCACTTGAACTTGAACATAAGGTGATAACTTGGGGGTCTTTGACGATCTTTAGTGAGTTGTAGATGATGAGGTATGCCTCTCGGAACTTTATTTTGAACCTCAAACTAGGGCGAACAATGACATCAAGGTAAAAAAGTAAGACTACACGGTAGGATAAAGTGTAAGGGTGTAACGAAAATAAGGGTTAGAAAATGAAAGGATATGCTCAAAAAGGGTGTAACTAGGGGCATCTTGTACTAAAGGTGAGTGCAACAAAAAGGGTTAACACGGAGGTCGAAAAGCCAAAGTGACTAATCGATAAACGCACACAAGTGAACACATATGGGCTATTTGGGTTTAATCCTAAAACATTTACCTTTTTCAAATCGCCTTTTCCAAATGCACCAAGCTAACTTGATACACTACTCGTCTATGGTCTCGACGTGATGTAAAAGCCAAGTTCTAAAGTTTACAATACTATCGGCACACTCAATTTATGGTAGATTCAGGTAAAATGGGGGAAACGGAAAGGCTGAATCTCACCAATGGCAATAAGTGTGCTATTTCATCCTGCTTTTAATATTTATAAAACTTAGATAACTTAGGATAGACACATACTAACGGGCAGAGAACCCGATCAGATGTAGTAAAGCCTTAGGTAAATCCGAGTATCGTCCCAAGAGAGCTGTGACCTTGAAAGAACTAAGATGATTAGAAATGATATTGATAATATATTGGTATGACAAGGTTGTTATAATCCATCGATATGCTATTATTCTACTTACACAGACACCAGAAATTTAGGGTAAATAGAAAGATAAACGAAGCTTAACAAAGAATACAAATATGAATTGATTCTCGATACAAAGGTTCAATATAGTGGTTAATTATCACCAGACTCCTTTGGTCGATTCGTCATGGCCTATGGTTCTTAGATTCCTCACCAAGATGAGCAGGTCACCCGGGATCATTTGGCAACCTAATAACAGTCATTAAGCACCAAATCTACTAGATCTAGATGGTGGGAACCCGACCGTTAGGAACTTAGATTCCCTCTAACCTCTTAAATACCTCCACTTGATAGGTGATCATTTGGTCAGTTCGCACACGAAGAGTGGTTGTACTATGGCCAATTCCTCCCATACTTCGCTATCTATCTGACTAGGGTCAGTTGGTCATATCTCCCAGCCCTTTTAATACTACCAAGCTTATAATACTACCAAGGCTAGCGATCTATGAAAAGACTAGCAAAAGTCTATAAAGAATAGTAGAGAATAACAATAACATAAATGCAAACTTTAATTAATGATATGAATTCATAGTATAAGTTCTAGAAAAATATAAAAAGAATTCAAACTCGAATACAATGGAAATCATAGACGAGGACTTCGTTATTCAGTGCTCCTAAACCATGCTTCTTCTTTTGTGTTTTGATCTCCCCAAACCCTAAAAGGTTTGGGAAAGGAGAGATGCTTAAAACTGGTGAAACCATCGACTATTTATAGGCTTCGAACTAGTTATGGCGTAACCTTATTAGGTAGTTACGTCGTAACTTCTTTTAATCGTTTGTGCTTATCCATGGTTACGGCGTAACCTAAGCTGGGGTTACACCATAGCTTATGTAAATCAAGTGTATTTCTTCTTTACAGTGTAGCCTGAGCTGAGGTTTACGCCGTAGTCTTTGTCAATTTGGTGTTCATCAGTTGTTATGGTGTAACCTGAGCTGAGGGTTACGTTGTATCCTTCGTAATCTTTAGTTGCGTCGTTACTTCATCACTTGGTTACGCCGTAGTTAAGAGACAATCGTATCAATAGGGCTTGAAAACGTCCACTTGTAGCTTCCTTACTTTGAATGGGTCCTAAAATGAAATAATAAGGAATAAGAATGTTTTCACTAGTATTTTACTCAATAGGGGGAAATTAACGCTTAGAAAATCAAGACTATTTGATGTTATCAGTTTCTCTCAAAAATTTTTTACTAGCTATAATATTACTGTCTTTGATGTGTTTGTTTTATGAACTACATTAATTATCTCGTAGCTTTAATGGAAAAGCAACGTATAAAGAGAATAAAAATTATTTGATTGGGGTGTTGCACATTTTGTGTTTTGAGCATCTTTGTCAAAAGTTTTTGTCAACTTTTTTTCCCACATTTGTTGGAGAAAATAAACTTTGATTGGTTGTATATTGTGGTGTAGATGGTTTATGCAACTTGAAATTAGTATTATGTAGCCATTTGAGATTATAGAGGATGGTAATCATAGATTTAGCCTTCTTTAAAGTCCAGAGCGTCTAATTCATACAAGTTGTCACGTCTTTTTTTAACCCGTTGATAATACGCATGTAGTTAACTTTTTGTCAATACGTCATAATTGTCTACATGTATTAAATATTGTGGGCCCTTAAAACATGTATTCGTGTTGCTGCCTCTTGTAAGATGATCAAGCATTGGTATTTAATTTGTTACTAATTATGATTTCCAAATTCACAGCATAATATAAACTCCAACAAACTTAGTCATCAATATTTAACAAACCACTTGATTCTTATAACAAGTTGCAAACAATTTATTGTTCGAGAACATAAGAACAAGCGTAGAACAACGTTCACGGGTAAACTTGTCATTTGGTCACTGAGCGATCACTAGTAGCTCATACATATCATCTTCTATCCACCTTTGATGGAGTAATCTGTTGAGACTGGGATTTCTTGACCTTGTGTTACCTTTTAGTTTTTTTTATTTTTTAGAATGTTCTGATTTTAGGACTCTAAAACAAAATTGACATTTTGTGAAGGTATGCCTATTTGGGATTCCTTATTAACTGGTATCAGTGAGAGCATAAAAAGGTAAATCATAATATTGATGTCAATGAAGATACTTGTACTTGGATTCTTGGTCCTAATGGTACTTTTACCGTGAAGGATGCTCGTTATAGGATTGACCAAAATATCCTTCCCATTCTTGCTCATGCTACTACTTGGGATAAATCTATCCCTCTAAAAGGTCAATGTATTTATGTGGAGACTTTCTTTGGACCCGCTCATGCTACTCTGGACTCTGAAACAAAATCGACATTTTGCGAATATAATCCATTTCTATGTATGCTAAACCAAAGAAAGCTTACAATCTTTGCACCAAATATAAATTGATAATCTAGTTTACAAACTAAATCTTTCTTTACACTATTGTTAATAGGATTGAATCAACAATGTTGGAAGATTAGTCTATATATTAGCATGTCATTAAGTCTAGGGGCTAAAGTGTTATATTTTCTTGAGTCCCAAGCTTCACGTTTTCTTTTTTTTTTCTTTTTTTAGAACCGACTTTCAAGCCCATGTAGCTGTCGGTTTTCTTCCCCCCTCATCTCTATAAAAGGAGGTAAGGGGAGGGGGTCTTGTACATTATTCTTTCAATACTAATCATTCGGTTAGGGTTATATCATGTGTTTACTTTCTGTCTCATAAAGTTCTTGAATTGATCTTTTTCGCAAACTAGATATCAGGATTGTTAGTGATCAGTAATCACCAACAAGTGGTATCAGAGCTTTGGTTCGCGGGTTATCTGGTATTCTAGGTTCGATCAAGTTTAAGGGTTTTGTTCTTGTGATCAGTTTAAGGGAGAAACATGTGTTTTTCTTGTGGTGTTCCAGGTTACGATAGCAAGGGAAGAAGATTCAAGCAAGGGTTTTTTGTTTTGAAGGGTTTATTCAAAACAAGTTCAACGCAAGGTTTTCTTTGGAGCTTCGGGTTTTTGAGCTTCAAAAGTCGTTGGGTTTCTGCTTGTGACTTCAAAGTATGCGACAGTAAGGGTTTCAAAATTCCGGTTTTGCGAAGGTTACTTGAAGTGTAATACATCGACTTCAAGGGTTAGCAAAATTTTTTCGGGTTTCGTTTTTTCGGGTTCGAAGAACAGAGGATTACTTCAAAAAGGTTTTTAAGTTTTCGATTAGTCGAGGTTATCGACGTGTTAAAGAAAGCTTAAAGGTTGTTGATTTTCGGGTTATAGAAGATCGACAAGATTTTTCTGGTATCGTTTCATTTTGTTTACGTCGGGATATTGACGAACAAGGTTGAAGACATCAGGGTGATTTAACCATTTTTTAGTGGGAAAGCTATTTTAAATCAATTATTTAAAAGGGTTAATTTACTTTTGAAGTTGCACGTGATATACTGTTTGTTTTTTTTTTTTTTTTGTTTTTTTTTTTTTTTTTTTTTGAGATTGTGATATTTAATTATCATAAGGTTCGTCAAACTAATAAGGAGAAAAGAATGAAGGGAGCCAAGTTCGACATTGAGAAATTCGATGGGATTGGTGATTTTGGGTTATGGAGAGTCAAGATGCGGGCTTTATTAATCCAACATGGATGTGAAGAAGCCCTAGAGGTTTTACCCGCGGATATGAATGCTGCAGCGAAAGCTGAGCTAAACAAGAAAGCTCATAGTGCCGTGATTTTGTGTTTAGGTAACAAGGTTCTAAGAGAGGTTACCGGGGAGACGACTGCAGCGGGGGTTTGGACCAAGCTCGAGACTTTGTACATGACAAATTCCTTGGCCAACAAGTTGTACTTGAAGAAGAAGTTGTATACATTCTACATGCCGGCTGGACGAAAGATTTCCGAACATATAGATGAGTTCAACAAAATCGTTCTTGATTTAGAAAATATTGAGGTAAAATTCGAGGATGAAGATCTTGCTTTATTATTACTCACTTCTTTACCAGCATCATACGAACACTTTGTGGATACCTTGCTTTATGGACGAGAAGCTTTGACTTTGGAGGATGTGATGGCCACACTGAATTCAAAGGAAATCAAAGAAAGGTCTAAGGCGAAGGGGGATGATGGTGAAGGGTTATACGTGAGGGGAAGAACTGATCACAGGAATTCGCATCAATCTAGGGGAAAGTCAATATCGAAGTCTCGAGGTGGAAGATTCAAATGCTATATTTGCCAATCTGAGGAGCACTTGAAGAGAAACTGTCCGAAGAATAATCGCAAGAAGTCAAATGGTTTCGTCAAGAAAGAGGATCAACCAAGCTCTAGTGGTTCGATTTATGACGATTCTGAGGTGATGATGGTGATGAGTGCAGATGCATTGCTAGATTGGATTATGGATTCAGGAGGTTCATACCACATGACACCCAGGTTAGATTTATTGTTTGATTTTCTGGAATGCGATGAGGGCAGAGTACTGTTGGGTGATAACAGGGAGTGCAAAATCAGAGGTATTTGCAAGGTAAGGGTACAACTGAAAGATGGGTCAAGTTTTGTGTTACACAATGTCAGGTATATTCCTGAATTTAAAAGAAACTTGATATCGCTGGGAACTCTTGAAAAAGAGGGGTATACCATAAAAATGCAGTCAAGCAAAATCAAGGTGATTAATAGTTCTAGGGTTATTTTATCTGGAACCCGAAGGGATAATTGCGTATACTTTTTGGATGGCCATGCAGTGGAAGATTAGCTTAATGCTAGTGTTGAAGAAAAAGGCAGTCTTGCGCAGGTTTGGCACAAAAGACTGGGTCATATCAGTGAGGTAGGACTACAGGTGCTGGAAAAGCAGGAGCTGTTTGGCAAGAAAAGTCTAGGTAAGCTCGATTTTTGTGATAATTGTGTTCTGGGAAAGTCGCACCGAGTCAGTTTTGGTGTAGGAAGTCACATTACTCAGGGAGTGATAAGCTATGTTCATTCAGACTTATGGGGTCCGTCTCAGGTGGAATCATTGGGAGGTAAGAGGTATTTCTTATCTATCGTTGATGATTATTCCAGGAGGGTATGGGTTTATATTCTCAGGTTCAAACACGAAGCATTTGGAAAGTTCAAAGAGTGGAAGCAATTAGTAGAGAATCAGACTGGGAGGACGGTTAAGAAGCTTAGGACAAATAATGGTCTTGAGTTCTGTAAATGGGATTTTGATCAGCTATGCACTGAGAGTAGGATTGCTAGACATTTGACAGTTGCCGGGACGCCGCAGCAGGATGGGTTAGCAGAATGGATGGACAGAACTCTCATGGATAAGGTACGCTATTTATTAATTCAGTCTGGATTGCCCAAGACCTTCTCGGCGGATACGGCATGTACGGTTGCATATCTCATAAATAGGTCACCATCAACAGCGATTGAGAAAAAGACACCCATGGAGATGTGGTCGGGACATCCAAGTGATTATGGGATGTTAAGGATTTTTGGCTGTGTCGCATATTTACATGTTAAACAAGGTAAGCTCGAGCCGAGAGCGGTAAAATACGTTCTTTTGGGGTATCCTGAGGGTGTGAAGGGGTACAGGTGATGACGTATAGTATGTATTACAGGCCCACTAGGCCCAATACACACTATACACATACTGGGCTCAGGCCCAATGATTAAAAATCCTAGGCCTACAGTAATCCCAATGGCTAAATTGGCTATGATCCAGGCCTGGAGATGCGCGCAAGGCACATAACGGGCTGAACCTTCAACCGTTAGACCCCTTACGTCCGAATCCGTGACTAACATGGAACTCTTGTCTGCCAAGGGTCCGGCTCCAGCAACTAACCACTATATGCAAGAATCTAGGAAGTCCCAGCGGCAAACCTTGCCTACAAAATAGGCTCTAATCCCCATACATGGTACAACTTTCTCTCTCATAATTACACACACATTATCTTACTTTCTCTCTCAAAAATGTGTACTTACTCTCACGCTGGAGTCTAATCGTGGGGTCCGTCCCCACGATAAGACTAACGGTTTACCTTTCTTGTGTAGGGATCTCATTAAAACTACTTGAATTAGTACAAGACCAACCCGCTGGAAACTTGTTGGCCTGGTCCGATAAGCTATATTCACATTTGTTATCCCCCATCGCATAAATTATACAAACAATTTGGCGCCATCCGTGGGACCCAGTACACAACTGCGTTCCGAAAATGAAAAAATGCCTACCAAAAGAGCTCGTTCCGATCCTACCCCCGCCCCAGTTTTTGTGGTGTGAATTAAGGGAGGAAAGAAGAACGCGATAGATCTGGAAGGATCTAATGGGTCCGCATCCAGTGCAGCCATCAAGAAGTACTGTGATAAGTACTACGAACAAACCTTACCCATTGTGACAGAGAAAGTTCGGAAACAGGAAGTCAAGGATAGAGAAACGGTGAAAACCCGATTAGACTTTAGTAGAGCATCACAGCAATCCGAATCCGGAAAGCAGGCACGAAGGAAGGATCTGAGAAAGAAGGTCGAATCTCGAAAGCGCAGGAACGCGAGGGAAAACTCCGAGCGAAGACACATCCGATCCAGATCACTGGGGAAGAAAACTGCCAAAAAGGAAGAAGTGTTCAGAAGGTTGCGCAAAAGCGCGTTTCAAAGGCTTGGAAACAGAGAGAAGAGTATCTCCATGCATTCCGGAAGCATAGAGAGAACTAAAAGTTGCAGATCTGAAGAAGACAGGGGAACTCACCACCATTCTTCTTTGCAAACAACGGAACCCTATTCTGGAAGATACGAATATAGTCGAACATACTCGCGAAGGACTGATCGGCACTTCGGAAGCGAAGACAACGGAGATGAACACTGGAGTGGGTCAAAGAGGCATAAGTCGGATGTCGAGAATGACGACTTAGCTAGGCCATGGGTGTGCAAGGAGACTGACCCGTTCACTCCACGCATTCGTTATTTTGACATGCCTAGGAAGACGCGAATGTCCACCAATGTAAAGACATATGATGGAAGTGAAGACCCAGAAGATCACCTCAAAATTTTTCAAGCAGCGGCAACGGTAGAACGTTGGGCTATGCCAACATGGTGCCACATGTTCAACTCTACCCTCACCGGATCTGCTAGGGTGTGGTTCGATGATCTCCCACCGGAATCAGTAGACAGCTATGACGAACTAAAGGAAGTTTTCTTGTCAAACTTCCTTCAACAAAAGAAGTGCATAAAGGATCCAGTGGAGCTTCATCATATCAAACAAAAGGAAGGAGAAACCACAGAATAATTCATGAAAAGATTCAATTTGGAATGTAGGGATGTCAAAGGAGCTCCGGAAGTCATGAAGGTTTCTAGCTCCATGCATGGAATCACTAATCCCGAGTTAATTAAGAGACTACATAATAATATACCCAAATCGTTGGACGAGATGATGAAGGTAACCAAATCTTTCCTCCGTGGGGAGGTAGCCGCTGGCAATCACATAAAAAGGAGGACGCTACCTAATGACGTATAGTATGTACAACAGGCCTCCTAAGCCCAAAACATACTCCACGCCCACTCTAGACTCAGGCCCAATGACTACAAATCCTGGACTCAGGTCCAACAATCACAAACCCTGGGAAACAGTAAGCCCAATGACTAAATTGGCTATGGCCCGGGTATTGGAATGCGCGCAAGGTACATAACGGGCTGAACCTTCAATCGTTAGGCCTCTCATGTCTGCATCCGCGATAAACACGGAACCCTTGTCCGTCAAGGGTCCGACTCCGACGATTAACCACTATATGTGATAATCCAAGAAGCCCTAGCGGCAAACCTCGCCTATAAAAGGGGCTCTAATCCCCATACAAGGTACAACAACTCTCTCTCTCATAATTACACACACATACTTCTACTTTCCCTCTCAAGAATGTATACTTACTCTCACGTCTGAGTCTAATCGTAGGGTCCGTCCCCACTGTAAGACTAACGGTTTACCTTTCTTGTGCAGGGATCTCATTCAAACTACTTGAATTAGTACAAGATCAACCCATCAAAGATTTACTGGCCCAGCCCTCCAGAGGTATTGTGATAAGCATTTCGACAAGATCCTGCCTATTGTGATGGAGAAAATTTAGAAAAGAGAAGAAAGAGCCAAGGCGGCAGAAATTCAGAAGGATTATCATAAAACTCGGCATCACATCAGAGCGGAAATGCCAAGTGTAGACCTACGGAAATAGCTAAAGATAGCAAAACGCCGAAACACGTAAAATGACGGCAGCCAAGGACATACCCAATCCAGGTCACCCAAAAGGAAGGAGGACGTAAGGGAAACGGTGTTCAAAAGGCTGTGCCCAAGTGTGTTCCACCGACTCGGAGATAGGGATGAAAGTGTTTCCATATGTCTCAAAGACCGTAGGCAACAAGTCCACCACGGTGCTGGAAGAAAAGAAAGGAGCAACTGCAAGGTTTCTTAAACGTGGTCGATGGGGTCATGGTTGGGAAGTCATAGAACCGAAAAAGCTCGGTTTCGAAAGGTGAACAACTATTAGAATGCCAAACCTCGTGGAAGCGAAAGCCAAGGATCCGAGGTCAAAAAGTGGAAGCCAAATGATTATGATTGCAACCTGGCCAGACCCTGGGTCTGCAAGGAGACTGGTCCATTCACTCCGCGTATCCGGTACTTTGAAATGCGTGTAAAAACGCGAAGGCCAATCACGTGAAAACATACGATGGGAGCGAAGACCCTGAGGATCATCTAAAAATCTTCTAGGCAGCAGCAAAGGTGGAACGATGGGCCATACCAACATGGTGTCACATGTTCAACTCCACGCTCACCGGATCCGCTAGGGTCTGGTTTGATGACCTTCTGCCCGAATCAATAGATAGCTACGACAGGCTAAAGAGTCTTTCTTGACTAACTTCCTGCAAAAAAGAAATGTATCAAAGACCCTGTGGAGATTCATCACATTAAGCAAAAGGATGGAGAACTAACGGAAGACTTCATACAAAGATTCAAAGAAGAGACCAGGAACGTAAAGGAGGCCCCATAAATTATGAAGATCTCAGGATTCATGCACGCGATTACTGATCCAGAACTGATTAAACGGCTGCATGACACAGTGTTGTTCCCTATTCACTACCGTTTAAAACAAATAAGTACTTAAAACAAATTAATAGTGAACAATGACTGAAATTAACGTAAGTAAAACACACTATGTAATTTTCAACATCATATTCTGTAATGTATTGGATTTCACAAACACACAAACAATCACAAATATGGTGTATGAATATATGGTTTAGAGAGAGAAAGTGGGATATTCTAGTGAGAGAAACACATGGAAGGTTAGATCCCAAATGAACATCTAACCCTCTCCCTTGAGGGGAGAGGGCTATTTATACAAAGAAGCACGCCCTCCTTCGGGCTGTGGATCAGGCATACAATGGGTAAAGACCCGTCCTTCCTCTACGGTGTTGCACTAGACTAAACTATGCTAATAACTAACTAATAAATAACGTAATAAAAGATATGTCTATGAGCTAACTTAAGCTAGATTATATTTGGGGTGACCGATGCTTTACAATAGAATTTCCAATTCCTAACAATCTCCCCCTAAGGGAGGTCACCCCGTGATTTACATTTTAGCATCCTAGCATTCCAATTAATCTTCAGTCTTGAGCTCATAGACTTCACTTCATCAAAATATTCAATCTTTGTGCTTTCATGGTGATATTATCATAATCCAACTATAATGCACATTAGGTGGAGGTTATAGAGCTGATCTACATTATGATGACCTTTGAGCTTTATTTGAGATCATCAGCCACAGTTAATCTCAGCATCACCCATTGTTGTGTTGCCCGCATATGATGTTGTGACAATTGGATCGACATGCTCACATTCTAGATCATGATATCTTCTCATCAGAGTAGCGAAAGGTTTTGTTGATTCATGATATTTGCAGCAGTGTAGCAGAAGCATGGAGTGAAAATATCAGAGTCGTTGATGCTTTTATCACGATTTCTTTAGAGATGAATGTGTTGTGTGAGCATGCGGCTATGGATTGACCTCTCCATTCTGATCAGCTACAAATTTTGGGTATACCTGCATACAACAGTTAGCAATAAAACACACGAAAGTGTCTTTGATCACTTTCGTTTAATTGAGGTACACGGCTCACGGTTCCCCATTGATCAGTACAAGTACTGACTGTGATCAGGTATAATTCTGAAGAATCTCCTTGACAGGGTTTCGCAGCTGCTCTAGCCGTTCTCAAACCGGAACGTCTCAAAGAAGACAACACGGAGTGAGTGAACCATCAAATTTTGAGATTCACTGATTGATGAAAAGAGATTTGAAAAACAATCGTGTACTGCTCAATAAAATGTTTTTGCAATACAACGAAGGTTTTAAGGAAAATCAGTTATCAATCATAAACACCTTTTATTTTTGAAATATTAATACGTAGTTGATGTGCTAAAGTTTGAATCGCCCCATTGTTTCTGTTCAGTTTTCACATGGTTGATCTATTGGATAGATCTCACATGCCACCTACCAAGAGCTTGTTTGATGTTGGCTCTAGAAGGCTTTCCATCTTCATTGTGAATATCTTTGTATATCACTCAGATGTTCTGGCAATACCACAAGGATAATGCGTAGGACTCTTAAGATATAATCTGTCTTTCCACATTGTGAGAAACAGAGAGTCTTCATTAACAGTGTCCTAATGAGATTTATTTGATGATCCCGTGACTCTAGACTCAATAGTGCACATTTGGTTCCTATGCCGGAGACTAGGGAGAGGGTCTCCTTCTTCAATATCAACAATCTCTAAGAGAAAGTCGATAGATTATGTAGGTTCCCTGTGAGAATGAAACAAGTCCCTTTTAAGAGAAACTTGAGTAGCTTGAGAAGTTGTAGTGCAGTGCGTCACTGGGTCCATGACGTCTTGTCTTCAATACCGGTGTTACCTTGGTAACAACCAGTAGCATATGTATTGAACCCGATTTCTGCCCTAAGGTTGAATTATTGGATGGCTATTTATTTTCACCCTTTTCTCATTCAATTCTTTTTCATTCTTCAACCCCTTCAGTGCCTACCGAGACTTCATAACTAGAACCTTGTTGGGTTTATTCCAGTAGTAGCTCAGTCTCAGTCCATACTATTCCCATTTCTCACTTTTCTCCTTTTTTTTCATCATACCTAAGGACTCTACACTATCTAGTGGATTGTCCCTGGGTAGATCCCTCTGGCTCTGGCGGGATTGAGGGAACGAATACCTAACCTAACCATTCTTATAACTCCATGCATAAAGTAAATTGGTCAGTCTTTTGGTATTGTTCATTCTTCCATGAAACCAATTGAAAAATCATTTAGAAATTCAATCAAGGTACTTGTGATACGAAATCAAAGCATTTTGTACATTAATAGTTTTGATCATTTTGAAATGCTCCCCCTCAACATGTGCATATGATCTTGAAATTGTTTAGCACATGGAAGCAAGAGTTCTTTGAAATAATTACTTGATCACTATTTCCGTAGAAACAACCATTTGATTTTCTTGGTAAATTCTCCCCCTCAATATGTGCATAGGATATTTGAAATCATTTTATCACATAGAGGTAAGAGTTCTTTAGAAATACATCCACGATTACCAAATATTTAGAAACCATTTAACACTCAATCAAGGTACATTATGTTAAAACATAGAAATCTTTGTACCTTGAAGGTTTATATTTGTTTTGAAATGCTCCCCCTTAATATATGCTTCGAGATTTGAAAAGAGTTTAGCACATATTAGAGAGAAGTATGCACTTTGAGACAAAAATGGTCACCTTTTATCATATTTCATATTTATATCACATTTTCTCCCCCGATCAAAAATTTCAAATCCTTTGAGATTTTGGATCTCAGGTGATTTAAATATGTATGAAACTAAACTTGTTGGAGAAAAATGTGTCCGGTTTTATATGATCTGAAGTGGACTACACTGAAGTTCCCTTTTAGATAAAAAGGGAAACCACAATACACAACCTATCACTACTACATACATTATAGTTGTTCATAGTACAGACACCACATTTTACACATCAAAAATACAAAACAGAAACTACTCCCGGAAGATGTCTTCATTCAGTTCTTTGAAGCAGCTTGTAGTGACCTTCACGAACTCTACCACCCACAAAACTTTCAAGGCTATGATAAATCTCTCTAGTCTTTAGTCTTCGTCCGATCGCAGCAATGAAATCTTCACACACCTTCAAATCTTGTTCAGACCAAAATCTTGTTTTGTTCCACGGCTTCAGATCAAGTTTGATTTGCTTCACTCTCGAGTTTAATTCTTCTTCGACCATCTTGAGAGTTCCATCACTGAACTTGAAAAGCTTGCACAGTCTCATTAGCATATGTGACCCGTATCTGTTGGTAAAGAGAATGGCTCTAGGGGTGTCAATCACTTTATAGTCATGACGAAATTCATGTCCTGAGGCTTCCCATTGCGGTCTTGTTAGGTTGACCCGAGTCTGGTAGCTTTCCATTCCTAGCTAAAAATCCCCAACTCTTTGTCGAATGACCAAGCCTCTGATCCAAAGATTGACAGCAGCAGAGAGAGCTTTCTTCTCACGAACAAGTAGATGGTCAAGGTATCCTTGGAGGTTCAGAAGATAGAGATCTTCAAAGTCACTTGGCAGCAGATGTTTGAAGTCGTTTTCTTCTATAACATGATCTTTCATGTCTGCTCTTTGAAGAACAATCTTCTTTAGATAATCATAGCCATAGATTGGGAAGATCTCTACACTAACAACACTTAGAATTCGCAGATTGGATCGAACAGCTTTGCGACTCTTTTTAGCTCCATGTCTATCAATGTAGAATTTCTTCCTCTTGAACCACCAATGAGAAATTCCGTACAAAGCCTTGATGTCATACTCTTGTTCTTTGTCTGTCCAGAATTGATCAGGTACCATTTGCTCAAGACCCTGATCTATGTAGGTAGCAGCTTTCATTTTAGAAATTGATAAAGCTGGTCTTCTTTCTATAGTTCGAACACATAGATAATCCAGCTCATGGTTGAAGAAGAACTCTGATTAAATAATCATTTGACTAGGTTCACCACCGAGAGGAAGAGGCTTGTTCACGTTGAAACGGCTGATCTGCTCACTCACTTGATCACTCAGCATCTTATGACATTCTTCCATCTGGTATTGAAGCTGATTGGCATCTGAGTGAAAGACTTTGACCATTTCAAATGCTGGTCCTTCAAGATCCTTTGGAGTGATGGAAAATATTCCCTTCTTTTCACAAAACCACTTCATAAAGCTGCCCATATCTCCAGTGATGTGAAGAAGAGAGTCTTCAGCTGGGGCTTCATAGTTGGTAGTGATGGTTGATGCCCAGTTGTTGTCAGAGATCATTGTGTCAGACTCTAGATCGGACCATGAAGGTTCAGGAGTTTGAGGTCTCTTTTTGGTGAGCCAGCTTTGAGTTATGTCTTTTGAATGTGCAACTCTAGAGGTTTTAGCGCGTTCACCTGAAACGTATGCCTCAAACCAATCCTCTTCTTCAGGTAGCTGAGGGATATGTTTTGTGGATGCATCATCATCATCAGATTCTGACTTTGCCATGACATAAGACTCTTCATGTAGCACCTGGTCTTCCGGGATAGTGGAGAAGGTGGGTGTAAACCTTGAATCAACCGTGGTCCATGTTGTAGACTTCTTTTGAGTACCCTGATCACCGGATGAACTGGATTGATTTGAAGGTTTTGGAGGAGATGTTGGTGGTTGTGGTGAAGGTGTAGTGGTTGTACCAGAAGATCCACCAGCACCAGAAGTTCCAGCTCCTCCAGTTGGAGGCGAGGGAGGAGGAGGTTTAGGACCTTTGCGCAACGTCTCTAACACCAAAGTCCTCCTTTTCTTCTTAGCCTCCCTTTCACAAATATCCTCCAGAAATTGTAGATGATTATCGTGCTTAATCAATTCTTCAAGTGCTTCATATAGCTTCTTATGAACCACGTCCTGGTGCTCATTAGCATCGTACATCTTATCAGCCAGCATAGCTCTCATATCAAAAATGGGCAAATCCTTGAATCGTTGAAGTAGTGGAGCCTGCATTGCCCATTCAACAACATCTTTTACCTCTCCCTCAATTGCATCTACAACTCCTTGATCGAAGTTAAGATTCTCTAACTTGTAGACGCGTTGCTCGAGGACGTTGACAGATTTAGGCAGTTGCCTCTCAAGAGCTTCAATTTGTTTTACTGCTTTGTTGAGCAGTTGATCAGATGTTAGAATTTGAGGTTGTGAAGCTGGTGGAGCGTCCATGTCATTGATTGTAACTACTGGTTCGAGTGATAGATCTTTAGCCGGTTCAGGTGGTGGAAGTGTAGTTGTTAGAGCAGGTTTGGGTGGTGGAAGTGTGGTTGCCTGTGTAGGTGCTGACATCGGAGGAATGGTTGATATGTCTTGCTGGATGTCGACTGTATACATGGACTCAGCTTCCTCTTTCTCATCATTAAGCTTATAAGACTCATTATCTGAGGGTTTGTCATTTAAGAAATGATCACCAAATGATAAGTCAGCATCAAGATTCTTCAATGAGGATAGAGAACCTGTAGACATGTTTGTTTCTTCCATGTGCCTGTGTTCATTAGATCTTGACTCAAGGATCTCCTGTGAGTCTTTTAGCAATTTGTTTTCATCATTTTTATCTGATTGGTTATCACTTGATGCAAGTGTCTCTTCCTGTGTTTCAGATACCTCCTTTTCCATTCCAGTTTGTTCTTGAGCTGAAGATGACTCAATGCTTCTTTTCTTCAGCTCAAATTGGTTGGTAGTTCTTGACGGTGAAGAAGAGATGGTCAGAAGCATGTGAGCGGCTTGTTCAGCTTCTACACCAACAATCCCTTTCCCTTTGTCTTGTATGATTAAAGTTGTTTGACGTGGCATTCGCTTAGGTTCTCTTATCACAACACCTCCAACTAGTGGTCTCATGTTCAGGCTTTCCAGGCTTTGTGTAGAATCCAAGATCTCGGACTCAACTAGGGTATGAGTGATATCAATTGATTGAATGCACAATGGAATTATAAGAACACAATCAAAGTTACCAACAAGGTTTTTCTCATAAAACAATGATCCTCTATGGATCTCTATAACTCTTTCTCAAGATGTTTTCCTGGAATGTTTTTCTCAAGAGTTATCTAATACAAAAGTCCTTAGTTCCTTTTATACACTAGGAACCCTAAATAGACAATAATATAAAATAAATGCATATCACTACCTAAAATAGCTCATGCATATCCTAACAAACTATAGAATACGCAGAATATCTATCTCCGCAGAAACAAACTACATGTTTATATTACTTCAGCAGAAACTCTTCTTCAGCAGAATCAAAGTAATTCAGCAGATTACTTCAGCATTATTTTCAGCAGAATTCCTACTTTGCAGAATTCCTAACAATCCTCCCCTAAACTAGAATTTGACTAGGTTAAGTTCCAGTTTCTTGATAGATCCATCTTCTTTCTGAGTATCATCATCTTTAAAATCTTTGATACTCTCAACATTATTCTTATAAGCTTCTCTAACAGCTTCATATAACTATTTCATATTAACATAATTCAACTTCTGCAATCCAGTATATCCTTGACCTTTCAAATAGGCCATCATTGCATTCCTTTGTTTAGCAAGATTTGGTCTTCTTGGTAGAGAAGAAATAGGAAGAGGTGATGGTATAGCAGCTTCAGCATTCAATTATTCTTGTAATTTCATAGCTGCTTCTTAATTCATAGCTTCTTCATTAGCAACTTCAGCATTCAGTTCAGCTTGTACCTTTCTAGCTGCTTCCTCATTCCTAGCAACTTCAATTGCTCTAATATCTGCCAATGTAAGCTTCTTTTTCTTTGTTTCAATCATCTTGCCCTTTCCTTTATCTTTTGGATCAATAGCAGGTTGAGAAGCTCTTGATTGTTCCTCTGCAACTCCTGGAATACTAACACCCCTTGGCTTTGATAAATCATGCAAGATCTCAGCTATTATTTCATCATCACTTGCAGTATGTATAGGTTTGGGTGTGTCAGCTTCCATTTCTGGTATGACAGTTGAAGGACCAGCTTCTTCTTCATGTATAACAGTTGAAGGACCAGCTTACTCTTCAAAATCTAACAACCTTGGAGTAATCAATTGTTGCCTGTAGGTTCCTTGAAAAGCAGTACTTTGATCTTCAGTACCTTGAACTCCAGTCCTTTCTTCCTCAGTTCTTTCAATATTGACATGCTCTTCAGTACCTTGAGGTTCATTCTCCTTTACAGCATCTTCTTTCAAATTATTTTCTTTTAAATTCCTCCCCAATTGGACAGAAGATGGTTGGTGAACCTTTTTACCTTTGGTTGTCTTCTTAAAATGCCTAACTGGCCTTTCTTACCATTGATGATTATGTGTACACAGAAAGTGATATGAATAATATAGGGGAAAGAGAGAGAAATAGGGAAAAGATTATAAGGTATCAATATGAGAGGGAAATTCGGAGAATAGTTATTTATAGGTGGGAATTAAAAAATCACAACCCGCAATAACTAAGTTACCGTTAGTGGAGTTTACCCCTCAATATGACCGTTGGAACAGTACTTTGATAAGACAAACAGTTCTTTCCACGTGTGCAGTACTTTCATAAAACCGAAAAGCAGTACTTTCCCAATTTCCTCCTTACAATAGCAAACACTTTAAATAAACATGAATATCCTCCCATTAAATAATGCATAGGACTATACTTACACACAATAGTCCTCCCCGTTAATGTAGCTCAGTAATTAATCATGCTAATGCTCACCACCAAGTGATTGAATCTTGAAACATCAAAGCCTTTGGTGAGTAAATCAGCTACATTAATGAGCCTGTGCTCATAACAATCTCTGATAAAGTGATGCCTAATCTGAATGTGCTTGGTCTTGGAGTGATAGACTGGATTCTTCACAATACAAATTGTACTCTCATTATCAATATTGATAGGAGTATTCTTGAAATTGAACCCATAGTCCAAGAGTTGATTCTGCATCCACAAAACTTGTCCACAACAGCTTGCAGCAGCCACATATTCTGCTTTAGTAGAGGATGTTGCTGCAATAGTCTGTTTCTTACATTGCCATGAGACTAATCTTCTTCCAAGATATTGGCATCCTCCAGTTGTTGATCTTCTATCATAGTTATCACATGCATAATCACTATCTGAGAAAGCTTGTAAGTGAAAAGGTGAATCCTTTGGATACCACAACCCCAACTTAGGTTGTTGTTTCAAATAACTAAAAATCCGTTTCACTGCATTCATATGAGAGACTTTTGGTGAGACTTGATATCTTGCACATAGACAAACATCAAACATAATATCAGGCCTAGATGCAGTGAGGTACATAAGACATCCAATCATGGATCTGTACAACTTGACTTCAACAGGTTGTCCATCTTCATCCTTGCCCAATGAGTTGATAGACTTGATAGGTGTAGTAACTGGCTTCATAGTATCAAAATTGAACTTCTTAAGTATGTCAGATACATACTTGTCTTGACTTATGAAAATTCCCTCCTTTGACTGCTTAACTTGAAGTCCCAAAAAGAATGTTAACTCACCCATTGAACTCATTTGAAATTCTTTCTGCATCAGCTGCTCAAACTCCTTAACCATGGACTGTTTAGTAGCTCCAAATATGATATCATCAACATATACTTGAACTAACATGATATCCTTCTTGTCTCTCTTGAAAAACAAAGTCTTGTCAATTGCTCCCCTCCTGTAACCATGTTGCAATAAAAAGGTAGAGGGCCTCTCATACCAAGCTCTAGGTGCTTGATGAAGGCCATAAAGAGCCTTAACCACCTTGTAGACTTTGTTTGGATGTCCAGAATCTTCAAAACCAGGAGGCTGTTTGACATAAACTTTCTCTGTAATAGTGCCATAGAGAAAGGCACTTTTGACATCCATCTGGTAAACCTGAAATCCCATATAGGATGCAAAAGCAAGGAAAATTAGAATTACTTCAATCCTTGCTACAGGAGCAAATACTTCATCATAATCTACTCCTTCTTCTTGCCTGTAGCCTTGAGCTACTAATCTTGCCTTGTTCTTGATGACATTCCCTCTTTCATCTCTTTTGACTCTGAACACCCATCTTGTACCAATTACCTTCTTTCCATTAGGTAGATCACATAGTACCCAAACTTCTTGAAGTTTAAATTGAAGAAGTTCTTCTTGCATAGCTTCAACCTAACTCTCCTTAGATAATGCTTGAGCTATATTCTTGGGTTCTTCTTAAGAGATAAAACAAGTGAACAGGCATGTCTGATGATCCTTGTGATTCAATCTATTTTGTTTATAAACAAAGCTAAGTAAAGGATTGTGAGGTGTATAAAGACCTTTAGCTTTGTTTCTTGTAAGCACTCCATGAGAAGAAGGTTCAATGATTTGACCAGAAGGATGATCTTTATGAACTTTTAAGGTAGGAGTCTGTGGAACTTCATAATCATCATCCAAATTTTTGTAATCAGCACTTTCATTGGAATTTGTGAAAATACCTTCAGCATCATACTCATCATCAGAATCTGCTAAGCCAGGCCTGGTAGGATCATCCAAATCATCCAAAGTACTGTCATTAGGTGCAGCAGTACTTTGATCGAAAGTACTGTCACCCAAAGTACTGTGAGAGAGCTCTGCAGTCTTGTTCTTTTTCTTTGCTTCTGCATAAGCTCTTCTTTGATCATCATTATAAGAATGTGCTTCTACATCTTGAAAAAGCATCTGATTAAGTTCCTCTTGAATGGCTTGATCCTCAGCAGACAGCGAGGATTTTGGTTCATCAGTACTTTGCTTTGGATCAACAGGTATGGGTTCTTCATCAGGAACAACATCAGGTCTAATATGAACTCCATGAACAACATACTATAAATCTTGTCCATTATGCACAGGTTGATTTTCTTCTCTAACAGGTACAAAGTTCATAGAAGGAGTCAAAACTTCAAGATCAAACATCCAATTAGGACCTTTACCCTTCTGATTTTCTTGATCTTCTAAAAATTCAACATGAAGACAATCTTGAACCTTCTTGGTGACTCTGTTGTACACTCTAAAGCCCTTACTGTTGGTACAATAACCCAATAAATATCCTTCTTCTGACTTGCCATCAAACTTACCCAGATTATCAATTGTATTCAAAATAGTTAGAGGGCATCCAAAAGGCTTCATAAAACCAATGTTGGGTTTGTTGCCCATCAGCAACTCATAAGGTATCTTCATCTGTGGATTGGTGACTGATACTCTGTTAAGTACATAGCAAGCAGTACTTACAGCTTCAGCCCAGAATTGAATAGGTAGTTGTGAATCTGCTAGCATTGTTCTGGCGGCTTTAATCAAAGTTCTATTCTTTCTCTCTACAACACCATTCTGCTGTGGTGTTCTTGCAATGCAGAACTCTCTCTTGATTCCTTTGTTGGCACAAAATTCATCCATAAGCTTGTTCTTGAATTCAGTCCCATTATCACATCTAATACCACTAACCTTGAATCTCAATTGGTTTTCAAGTGTTATTATTAGAGTCTGAATAGCATCAAAAGTATCATCTTTAAATCCCAAGAAAAATACCCAACTGAATCTACTTCAATCATTTGTCACAACTAAGCAATACTTTTTCTTGTTTAAACTTGCCATAGAGACAGGTCCAAACAAATCCATGTGTAACAGCTCCAATGGTTCTCTAATAGTCCTCTCTTCAAGCTTCTTGCATGAAGCTTTGTGTTGTTTACCCTTCTTGCACGCCAAACATAAGTGATCATTCTTGTAAGTCTTTGAAGGTAAACCTCTAACTAAATTTCCTTTGACCAGTTTGTTGATATTCTTGAAATTTACATGGCCCAATCTTCTATGCCACTGATGTGCTTCTTCAGATGTTGCTTTTGCCACTAAACATGTGGCTCTCCCATAAGAGTGAAGACTCTTCATATCCAGACTGTACACATCATTAGTTCTTGGTACTCTAAGGACTACCAAGTTATCATTAACAGGTTTGAATTCAGGGGAAAAGATGAGACATTCTATGTCAGTGAATAACACAGGATGCTTTTTATCACAACAGGTTGAATTTGAGCTCCTTCACATACCTAACATTCTTAAAATCTATACGCCCTACTTTGATGGTTCCTTTTCCAGTGATTCTACCTCCATTAAGATCATTCCCAAATGCAACTCTTCCTCCACAAATAGATCTAAAATCTGATAGAATCTCCTTGTCTCCTGTCATGCTTCCAGAGCAACCACTATCCACAATGAGATGATCTTTAAGCTCCTCTTCTGGGTTGCCCTGCACAAAGATAAAAAAAACTTAGTGTCTTTTTGGAACCCAAGCCATTACTGACTTGTGTTCCCCTTGTGGAGTAACAAACTCAAATTCCTTGAGTATGTATCCTTCACAGTTTTTGTAGACAGAATCAAGCATTATCTTTTGTTTTAAAACTTGTGGTGGATTTTCAGCAAAACGTTCTTTTTCAACAAAAATCTCCTTTTCTTTTTCCACAAAATCATCTTTAACAAAAAAAATTGTTTCACTTTCAGTTGCTGAAAGTACTGGTTGTTCCCCATCAGTACTTTCTTTCTTAAACCATTTGGTTTTAACTTCTGGTGAAGAGTCCCTTGATCTAGCTACTCTTCTGGAGTTGTAACGCCTTCTAGATTGATAATAATTTGATCTCCTAGGCTTTCCATTCCAAAAAGTGTTTTCAGTACCTTGATTGTTTGAAAAACTAGCAGTACTTTGAGAAGGTACTGCTTGAGTTCTTTGAAAATTATTTGAAGGTACTGGTGGTTTTGAAAAAGATCTTCTCTGGCAAGGGTACCTATAGTCTTGTGAAAAGTTGCTATGGTTAACCCTATTGGAATGTGTCCAGACTGGTTTATTCTCTCTAGGTTTTTAGTTGGCAGTTCTATTCTTTGGAAATTTTCTTAGGTACTCTGAGTGAAAGTCACAGTGCTTGATCAGATGATCAGGACTATAACAAACAAAACACAATTTTTGACCCATACTTCCAAAATTTCTTCCTCTGTGTCTATGACCAAAACTATTATGTCTTCTAGGTGAATGATTAAAACTGTTTTGACCAAAGTTATCCCAAAAAGGTTTAGCAGTACTATTTTGAAAAGATGTTCCTAAAGGTACTACTGTAGCAGTACTTTGAGTAGAAGGTACTGCTTGTCTTTCAACATCATTATCCTTAGGGTTTTCAATAGTTTCTTTTGGGTTTCCAGTACTAGATTGACCAATAAGCTTTTTCCTAAACTCTAGACTGTCTACTCCAAAACGAGAAACATCAGGCCTAGAGGGTTGATGACTTCCAGTGGGATGGGGGACTGCATGATAACCATTGTCTTTCTTAAACTTAGGAGGTGTTTCACTAACTGATTCCTCATTACTAGATGTGTCTACATAATTAATGAGTTCATCATCACTAGTGGTTATATCCTCTAAATCAAGGTCATCCTTATCACTAGATGGGTTTTCTTCTATGTTATCAAAGTCCATACCAAAAGCTAAACCAGTTCTAATGTAAGCTCTTCTCTATTTTTGAACATAAGTAACATGAGAAAGACCAGATTCTTTCCAGGCATCAAACTTTGCTAACAATTCATCTCTCTCCTTAGTCAGTTTTTCAATTTCAGCAATCTTACAATTTAATTTCCATTCACTTAGTTTTAACTGATAATCCTGTTGTTCATACTTTTCTTCCCAAGCCATTTTATTATTTTCATGTGTTAAGATTTTGGCTTCCATTGACTCTAAGGTTATTTAATAACCAGCTACCTCAGACCTAGCCCTTATACAGTTATCTCTTTCAATCACATAACTATTCAGTACTTTTTGATAAAAGTCATGACAATTGGAACATACCTCAGAGATAGGGGTGAACTTGGTGAAGTAGCCACCATTGCAAGTAGAACAGGATCATCTTCACTCTCCATGCTCCAATCAAAGCTTCCTAGACCATCTCTGGATTCCAAAGCAGCATGTTCAGGTTCCTCATCAAAAGTTGTGCTCCAGTCAAACTCTTCCACTGACTCCTCCATAGCTACCATACAGTAGGTTACTGGTTCATCATCAAACTCAGCACTCCAGTCAACCTCTGATAAACTCTCTTGAACAACCAAATCTTTTGTTTCAGTAATAGGAATTTCTTTGAGCTCTAGCTTTGGTTTCTCAGTCATCCTGTTTGCTTGATATTTAGCAAACCTGCATTCCCTTGCAAAGTGTCAAGTCTTTTGACAATTGAAGCATTCAATTTTGGATTTGTCAAAAGTAATTCCCTGTTTTTGGTTTGAAGTCAATGCTTTTTCCTGTCTTCTTCATATACTTCTTGATCCTTGCAGTGATCATAGCAATTTGCCACCTGATATCAATTTCTTCAAGTGCATCCTCTTCAATCTGTGAGAGATCTTCTTCATAAGTGACAGGTAAAGAAGCTTGCTGTGCAAAGAAAGAGCATAAAACTTCATCTGAGTGCATGGTATTTATTGGTGGGGCTTGCTGAGCAAAGGTGGGGGTAGAATAGGAAACAGTACTTTGAGCCACAGTACTTTGAGTAGGAGAAGCAGTACTTTTGGTGGAAGTATTGCCCCTCTTTTCAGATGACAAAAAGGCAATACTGTGAGATTTGGAACTGGTTTGGCCATTCATCTCATGCTCATACACCTTTAGATGATTGTAAAGATCATCAAAGTCCATAACATCCAGACCAGGTTGTCCTCTGATCATTGTAGCAATCACATGCCATGTCGATGGCAAACTCCTTAAAAACTTAGGATTAGCATCTTCAACTGAGACCTCTGCTTTGTATAACTCCAGCATACTGAGAAGATTTTGGAATCTGTCATAAGCAGCATCAAGGCCTTCTCTTTCTCCAACAGTGAATGATTCAAATTACTGCTTCAACAGATTTCTGTGCATCTTCTTGGAAGCATCATTACCTCCAAACCTTGTCTTGAGAGCAGCCCAGAGTTGCTTTGCATATTTAGCATCATGGAACTTTAGTAGATGACCATTTGGGATAGCAGACAAGAGTATGTTGAGTGCCTTCTCTTGATTCCTTATTGTTGCTGCTGGTAAGACTGCCTTAGGTGCTTTAGGTTGTCCAGGAACATCAATAGGTTCTGGAACTTCTTCATTACCATTGACAATTACATTCCATAGTGCATGGTCTGTAATTGCAATGTACTGCCTCATCTTCATGCTCCATAGGTCGTACTCTCCCTTCTTGATGATAGGTATCCTGAGAGAAGTAATGGAAGGTGGTGGAACAGCTTCAGTCGACATCTTTAGGTTTTGTAAACTAGGGTTTAGGGTTTCTTCTTAGTCAGAGTTTCCACACAAGCTCCGATACCACTTGTTGGATCGATGTACTCTAACCAAACTAACTTAAATAGCTTGTTAAGGTTTAATAACCTCGGATAAATCCTAAGTTATTAACAATGAAACACTGAGCAAACTTTATTAAGTATGCGGAATTTACTTAACAAAGCTAAGAAGAATATAACTTTTAACTTTCAACGATTTTATTAATAACTCTAAATCTGCTTGTTATGCAAACTCTTTAACAACTCTAATAATAGCGAACTCTCTAAAACTCTAATGATACGCGTACATCTAATGCCAATCTAGGGGTCCTTTTATAGGCTCAAGGATAACCCTAGTCGGTTTACAACTTGTAACCTTGTACGACAAGTAATCTAACAAAGAATATTCTAGAATTACAAAGCTTTCCATAAACGAATATAATAGTTCTTTTAGCCTTGCAGTACTTTGACTTTGACAGCAGTACTTTGACTTCTTCTTTAGCAGTACTTTGACTTTTCCAGTACTTTGTCATTCTTCAGCACTTTCATATCCTAACAATGTCTTCAACAGAAGAATCCTTAAGAGCCTCTAAGTAAGAGAGTAAAGGAAACTGGAGACCGCGGAACACTTGAAGAGCATTTTCATAGTTAGCCTTGGCAGAAGGATTAAGAGCAGCAACGCGGGAAAGAGGTGTATTGGCCGTACCATGAAAGTGTACGGCAACAAGCCCATCTTGCATCCCTTTATCAATAGCACAGCTAATAGCATCAGCCAGCGTGTCCAGGTAACCTTGCCAACGCCAACATCCAAATACGGAAAGCTTGAAGCTTTCGGACAATAACCAACGACGAATGGACATAGCAGTAAGCAAGCTCGGATAAAGTTTTTCCTCTAAATGTAAGGCAACCTTCAGAAAGAGCTCCTTCAAGCAAAGAAGCTCTAAGGCACGAGGACGGAGCTCCAAACATTCATTGTCCAAAACTTGTACCTAACAAAGACAAATTCCGGAGGACAATAAAAAAGGGGGAAAAGAAAGAACGGAAAAAAAAACAAAGAACAAAAGAGAACCTGTTTAATAAGTTCAGCGTTACGGGATTCAAGAGTAGAGGTAGCACACCGTAACCACTCAAGCTCGATGTCCTTGCTGACAGTAGAATCTTCCAGCTCCTTGATCTTGGCACGTAACACTTCATTTTCTTTGACAACCGCCCCTAAAGATGATACTTCACCATGAAGAGACAACATTTCAGACACATTAGATTCAGCCTGAGCCAATTGGGACTCTAACCCATGAATCAAGTTAGCTTGAACATCACACTTGGCGGATAATTTCTCCTTCTCTTGCAGATAATGTTCTGCACGAGCCGCAACTCAGAACCAAAGCACAAATGGCGAGCTGACAAAAGGTCAAAACCTAAAAATAAATCGTCATGGCTCATTTCACGAAGTAAGGAGGAAAACTTTGTAGTAGCAACACCGTCAACAATCTCGCGGCAGTCCAAGGGATTGTCAAGCAGAGATCCGTTCAATACTTTCCACTCAGGATGATGGCGCTCCTGTGAGCACAGGGGGTCAAACCCAACAGAAGCCTGGGCATTACTAGTCAAAGGCTGAACAAGGGAAGGTCCAACAAGATCTTCGGCACTATGGTTAGCCCCTCCACTGGAAGACGAATTGAGGAAAGGAAAAACATTCTTCAATATAGGAATAGCAGCCGGAACAGTTGTGGCAGCAGTAGTAGCAACACCCAAAAGATTCTCAGACCTGGTACAAGAAGTAACCTCAGCTCCAGCAGCAGCGGTACTAGAATCAGAAGAAGATTCAGAAGAAATAACCAACCTTTCTGGAGAACAGATATCAGGTTGATGCCTGAAAGAAGAAACAATAGAAAGCCTAACCACACGCTCAGGGGTGGTGGAAATAGAAAGCTTCCAAAACACTACTATTTAATAACTCCTGAAAGCCACCAACATGAATGTTACTACTGGAGGGACCCAGTTGAGATTCAAAGCGAAGCCTCTTGGCAGGGCTAGATGGTCCCGGAACACTTGAGAAAGGCCCCTCTTTTCTCTTAAAAGGACCAGAGGAAGAAGGGTTAGCATCAGAACCTGTAGCCTCAAAAGATGATTCATCACCAGTATCAACATTAGCACCTTCTGGCCCAAAAAGAAGATTAACATCAGCCTCCAACTCACCATTTGCACAAGTAGGAGCAATAGGGATAAGTGGCACGGTATGACAAACAGCAACTTCAATAATAGACGGTTCCCCTTCACGACGCGGACGAGTGGTCATCGTGGCCTTCAGAGGCTCCGGAGACTGAATATACTCGGACCAACTCATCACTGCACAAAGAAAAGTATATTTGTTATAAAAAAAAAAAAAAAAAAAAAAAAAAAAAAAAAAAAAAAAAAAAAAAAAAACTCACCAGTTTGATCGTCACGAAGAAACTCAGGGTACACATCCTCACCCAAAGTATAATAATGACTCAAACCAACCCAGCAAATAAAGGGCTCAGGGAATGCCAGGAAGGGATAAGGATTGGCAGCAAGAGCAGCAAAATGGTCAGCATTATACTCGTCGGGGCGAGGAACAGGATCTTTGGAGATGTTCTTCCTAGAGTGCCATGGGAACAAGACAGGACAGGCAAAGGCACCGACCCAGAAAAATCGGTCGTTCCAATTCTTGACAGAATCAATAGTCTTAATGCAAAGGATCTCAAAGTGAGAAACTCTGCACGCGCCGAGAACCGATAGTTGAGAAATGTTAAAACGATAATACCTAATATAGTCAACAAGGAAAACAGACAGGGGCAGACGAAAATTGGCAAGATCAAAAAAGCGGATATATAAGCCAATCTTCCCAGAAGGGCACTCATGCATCGTACACTTGCGGTCAGGAAGCTCCGGATGCACCTCCGGTGGAATATTGTAAGTCGTAAGGAAGGAGCCAAACGTCCCTGGAGGGGTATTACATTTTATATCAACAATCAAAGCCATAGAGAATGGATTAAGGGCAGACGGATGAGGAAAATTTTTACTTTTTCCTTTTTCCCAAAGAGAAGCAACAAACGGCGATGGTGAAAGGTGGAGCAGTATTTATAATAAGGAAAAACCTAGAACCGGATGATGACACGTACAAAAGAAAGACAGAATAAACGGTCAAGATCAAAAATAAAAAAGGCGCGTGAAACAGTAGGTCATATCAAAGCAGAAAACAAATAGTCAACAAACGTCCACGTCGCATGAAATGCTTTCCAAAGAAAGAAGGGGACGCGTGAAAAAACATGGGATAACAACACGTCCCGGTCAAATCTACAGTCTAGTAAATACTTACCGCACGCGAAAATATACACATGCAGTAAATACACTAGACTGGGGGACTGGGTGACGTGGCAATTCTCAACAAAAAGAAAAAGGTATGGGATAGCAAAACGCTTAGTCAACTTGAGTCTAGTGACGTACACCGCATGCGACAATATCCGCACGCAATGAACATTCTAGACTGGGGGAACTTGATGACGTATAGTATGTATTACAGGCCCACTAGGCCTAATACACACAATACACATACTGGGTCCAGGCCCATTGATTACAAATCCTAGGCCTACAGTAAGCCCAATGGCTAAATTGGCTATGGTCCAGGCCTAGAGATGCGCGCAAGGCACATAACGGGCTGAACCTTCAACCGTTAGACCCCTTATGTCCGCATCCGCGACTAAAACGGAACTCTTGTCCACCAAGGGTCCGGCTCCGGCAACTAACCACCATATGCGAGAATCTAGGAAGCCCAGTAGCAAACCTCGCCTATAAAAGGGGATCTAATCCCCATACAAGGTACAACTTTCTCTCTCATAATTACACACACATGCTCTTACTTTCTCTCTCAAGAATGTGTACTTACTCTCACGCCGGAGTCTAATCGTAGGGTTCGTCCCCACGATAAGACTAACGGTTTACCTTTCTTGTGCAGGGATCTCATTCAAACTACTTGAATTAGTACAAGACCAACCCGCTGGAAACTTGTTGGCCCGGTCCTTAAAGCTATATTCACATCTGTTATCACCCATCGCATAAATTATACTAACAACAGGCTATATACGCTTGATAATGAATCCCCTAAAATAGTCACTAGCAAGAACGTGGTCTTCAATGAAAGTGTCATGTACAAAGACACGTTGAAGAATTCTGGTGCGGGTACTGATAAGTCTGTTGAGGAATTACATGTTGAGGTGGAGCTACAAAGGTTAAATAATCATACGCTTGAGGTAGATCAGACAAATGATCAAGAAGATCAGATAGATGATCAGGAAGATAATAATGATGAAGATGCAGAGGATCAAGAAACAAATCAAACACCAGATCTCACAGATTATCAGTTGGTTCGGGATAGAGATCCACGGACAAGAACGAAACCTCTGAGGTTTCGAGATGAGAGTAATATGGTTGCTTACACGTTTGCTGCAGTAGAGGAAGAAGATACTCATGAACCATTGACATACCAGGAGGCAGTTGCTTGTGAAGATAGTTCTAAGTGGAAAGCTGTTATGGATGAATAGATGGATTCTCTAAGGAAGAATAAGACCTATGAGTTGGTAGATCATCCATCTGGGAAAAAGCTGGTGAGTTGCAAATGGCTATACAAGATAAAAGAAGAGATTGAAGGTGTTCAAAAGCCTAGGTACAAGGCGAGGTTGGTGGCTCGTGGATTCACACAGAGGGCTGGTATTGACTACAATGAAGTATTTTCTCCGGTAGTTTGACACACATCTATCCGGGTTATACTTGCATTGACTGCGTGTAGAGATTATGAGCTGGAGCAGCTTAATGTAAGGACGGCATTTTTACATGGAAATCTTGAAGAAGTGATCTACATGAGGCAACCACCGTGATATGAACAAGGTAACATGGTATGTTTGTTAAAGAAATCCCTTTATGGTTTGAAGCAATCACCTAGGCAATGGTATAGGAGGTTCGATGAGTACATGTTGAGCAATGGGTTTAAGAGTAGCAGTTACGAAAGCTACGTATATTACAGGAGTTATGCATCAAGTGAGTATATCTATCTATTGTTATATGAAGATGATATGATGATTGCTTGTAAAAGCAAGGCTGAAATTGGGTCTATCAAGTCTTTGCTTAAAAAGGAGTTCGACATGAAAGAGCTCGGGGAAGCAAAGAAGATTCTTGGTATGGAGATCATCAGGGATCGGAGTCGCAAGATTCTGAGGGTGTCACAATCCGAGTATGTTTCTAAGATTTTAAATAATTTTAGAAGACAATTGGAAATCGGTTAAGATGTCATTGGGTGGGCACTTCAAGCTGTCCTTGAAGGATTGGCCGATTAGGGATTGTGATGTTGAAAGGATGAGTAAGGTGCCGTATGCAAATGCGGTTGGGAGCTTAATGTACTTGATGGTGTGCACGAGGCCAGACATAGCGTATGCGGTAAGTGTAGTTAGCAGATATTTGGCGAATCCGGGTAAAAAGCATTGGGAAGCAGTGAAGTGGATTTTGAAATATTTGCAGGGCACTGCAAACGTGGGTTTGGTGTTTGGGACAAATCGTGGCAACCATGTGAACGTAACAGGTTTTGTTGATTCAGGCTACACTAAGGATCCGGATAAAGGTATGTCTATCACTGGTTACACATTTTTAGTACATGGATGTGTTGTAAGCTGGAAGGCATTGCTACAACACGTGGTGGCTCTTTCAACTACAGAGGCGGAGTATATGGCCCTTACGGAGGCTGTGAAGGAAGCTATTTGGCTAAGGGGACTCTTGGAAGAGTTGGGCGTGGAACTTAACTCTGTGGCAGTTAATTGTGATAATCAGGGAGCGATTCATTTATCGCGGAATCATGTTTTTCATGAAAGGACTAAGCACATCAATGTGCGTTATCACTTTATCAGAGAGGTCTTAGAAGCAAAGACGGTTGAAGTTCTGAAGGTGGGTACTGAACATAATGTTGCAGTTGCTTTGACGAGGGTGGTACCCGGACTTAAGTTTCGACACTGCTTGGAGTTGCTGAGTGTCGGTATAGGCTAATATAAAGCCTAAGGTGGAAATTGTTGGAAGATTAGTCTCTATATTAGCATGTCATTAAGTCTAGGGGTTAAAGTGTTATATTTGCTTAAGTCCCAAGCTTCACGTTTTTTTTTTTTTTTTTTTTTTCTTTTTTTTTTTTTTTTTTCTGTTTTAAGAACCGACTTTCAAGCCCATGTAGGTGTCGGTTTTCTTCCCCCCTCATCTCTATAAAAGGAGGTGAGGGGGGAGGGGGTCTTGTACGTTATTCTTTCAAAACTAATCATTCGGTTAGGGTTATATCGTGTGTTTACTTTCTGTCTCATAAAGTTCTTGAATTGATCTTTTCCGCAAATTAGATATCAGGATTGTTGGTGATCGGTAATCACCAACAAACAATACAAAGTATGAGCAAATTTTATATCGCTAGTGAGCACTCGTGTTCAACTTTTACGAAAAACATGTGTAGGCATACGTGTTCATCGATGTTATATGTATCGTTCACCAGCCCCTCGTATAGTGCGTTTTACGCTAACAAGTTTATATACTTTAATTTTGATCTTTAACTCAAATATCTCAAACAGCGACTTTATTGATGATGTACATATATTCTCACAATCTTTTCAATATCATTCTTGTTTGTGAATCTTTACGAACAGCATATGATTCGAAGGCATATGATTCGAAAGCATGAAACGTGGGATACGAAGGCATATGATTCGAAAGATGACTTAACTGCCAATGTTCGAGGTGTGTCGAATCTTCTAAAAGAAAATATTATGATATTGTACAATATCGTTCTTTTCGGACTGGGATTAGAAAACTTGGGTTACGAGCCTTATTTTTTCCAAGCTTTGATGAGTTCATTTTTGAGGAAGATTCTCTGTATTAAGGTTTTGTATAAGGTAAATATATTTAAGATACTGTACAGCAACAAGTAGTATGTATATTTGAAGTTACATGTAGATAGTCACCTAAACTTGTCTAGACATTTCTTGTGATTTGAGGTATAAACTAATGAAGTCTAGACATTTCTTGTGATTTCACTCTTTTATCAGCACTGTGCAAACCTAATAGATGATGCATATAGCATTCTTAAGAGGTAGCAATCTCGACCCGTTTACATATGAATGGGTCGATTCAGGTGAGAATTTATATCTGGCTTAGAAGATAAAGGGTGAAATGGGCCGAAAGTTCCCAAAAAGATGCATTTCAAGTAAAAGGTATCAATCTCTACCTTTATGCCCTCTCGGATGTTATCAATGCTCACTTGCAGATTATTATACCAAAAATCAAGCTCCAATTCAATAAGATATCACTTCTGAACGAAACATCTAGTTCTTAAAGCAGCCGCACACCTAGAATTATTTCTTGAACATAGGACCTGAGACATTTTAAATTTTAGACTATGCTCTAAATACATGTGGTTCAAGTCAAGTATATATGCGTTCGACATGAACAAGTTAATACTCCCTTAACCGTGCTCAGCATATCCAACATTTTTCATATGAAGATAGTACAAGAGGACTATTACTACTAACTAGATACACCCTGAATCACGACACCCAACTTGAATGTTAAACATGAACTTGGTTATGTTAGGCCTTTTATACTATGATCAATAATGTATTTTGAGGGTGGAATTGTTTTCGTGAGGGAGAGCAAGAGACAGAGATAAGACACACAAACACATTGCTTTATTATTTCTTGACTTCACACATAAAACTTACATGCCAACACTTATTTATAATACACCAATTACTTGTGGAAGAACCTAAAAGCATAATTGACACAACATAACTGATATAAAACTACTAAATAAAACTGCAAAGTAAACTGATATCAAACATAGTCTTCATGTTCCAGCTTCCATCTTATCTTGGGACTTGAGTTAATCATCAACAAAACATAGGGCGCTTGTCACACATACTATTATGCCTAGTTCCTTGAAGAGCAGGGTCCGGACGTTGAGCTAGATGCACCTCGAGGATTATGACTCTTAAGGATTTCCAAAAGCCGCTGAGCCATAATAACAAATTTCCTCTTATTATCCTCAGTAACACTCGCAAGTTGAGCAATCTGCAAAATGCCCTTGTGTTTCTCCGGTTCCTCAGACCTAAGCGCCTCGGCCAATATATAAACCAGCTTCGGACATGACTTAGTTTGTAAATCACACATAAACTCCTGGTCAAACACCCTCCCATACCACCACATCCGCCTCCTATAATTCTCATCATTCCCATTCAAAAACCCCAAAACACGAACCAAACACTCCACTTGATTCTCCATCTCCTTGGATTTAATTGAATCCACAATCAACTCCATACTACAATTCAATGCCTCGCTTAACTGCATAACAATACTCACAATATGCATACCACTATACGAAAGACAATCATCGTATAAAAAACACTTCAAACTCAAAAAACTTGCGTCCGAATTACTCATATACATAAACCGATACAATTTCACTTTCGCTGTAATATCATCCAACCGATACTTGAAAAACTGAAGCGCATCCTCAGTAGGAAGAGGAACCCTCACATCAACCGTCTCACCATAAAACCTCGAAAAACCGTTTGTAATACTAGACCAAGACCTCACATAATACACCGCGGGTTTAGTAAACAAACAAAAAAACGAAGCAGCAATGTACGAGTACATTGCTGCCTCTCGTGTCACATCACGACTCGGTCTAATAATTTCATAATGTCCACATACACTAGTTACCATATCATCAAACTCATTACACGGCTTATCCTCATTCGTTTCAAGCATTTCGTTAGAATGAAAAACATAGTTCCTAAAATTAGTCCCTGGTGATTTAAAAGATGATAAGCCAAAAGAAATATTGGCTCGATGCCAGCTTCCTTGCTAAAACCGGAGGAAAAAAGTGACCTGCCGAGTGACGCGATTTGTTCATCTGTGTTACGAGTTAGTTTTATCGCGGGTTTTCCGAGCCATTCGGTGTCTTTGAAGTCGTATTTGATTGGTGGAAGAAAGAGTCTGGGGATATCGTCTAGACCTTTGAATCTGTCATGTATTTTTAGTAGGAATTTGATTTGTTGGTCTGTGTTGGTGCTTGGTTGATGCTGATCCATTGCGAACTTGGCAAGCACTGGTTTTAAACATGAGAAGTACTTTAGAATGAAAATTTTCATGAAACAATGTATGTGCTCTATTTATACGACCTATGCATATCTACTTGATGATCTAATGTTGAAGCAATGTTTTGAAGTAGTTTAGAATGAAAATTTGAAAGAACAACTCAACCATAAGGGGAAGTTATCACAAAATCACTTTTCAGCAACCTATTAACCTTACTTGAAACTAAATAGGCATTAACTACCATTCCCGTCCAACAAAAAAACGCCCCTAACATCTAACATGTAAGCTAAAAAAAACCTCTTTAGACTTCAAATAAGAAAGAAGATCCAATTTCCATGTGAATCAAGGTCAATGTGTGTAAATTTGTTCTCTGAACTATAACACAATCAGAAAGCATACCAATCACCCCTTTATTCGCTATAAGAATCAAAACTTGAAAATAATCTACCATTAAATTCAACAAACTTCACAACTGTGTCAACTAAATAATACAAAAGATCCATATAAGCAAAGCTTTAACAAAACACAAGGTCAAATTCAAAAAAAAAAAAAAGAAAAAAAGGACAATTGCATATATACTCACTATAACTTGTAACTTTTCAAGGATTTACTTAATATCAAAAATAACAAATTTATTAATCAGCCAAAATCAAAGAAAATACATAGTGTAAAGAATCAAGACCCTTACAAAGGATTTGGAAGAAGAAACCAAAACCACAGGAGATAACCCAAGAACCAACAAAGCTTAAATCAAACTCTTAAGAAATTTGTTATCGTGTAATGGAGTACTTGTTTTTAATGCTATAGTAAAATCGACAAGTAAATTGCAAAAATCGTCCTCGGTCAAATTGCACGTTTCGTCCTTGTGGTTCATTAAGTGCAAAGTTAGTCCGGATTTGGCACTGTTACATGCACTTTTGGTCATTCAAGTTAACCGGCGTTAAGTGAGTTCCGTTAATAGTTACACGTTAGCCCTTTTGGCTAACTATTGTTGGAACATTCATCCTTTAGCGTTGCAGCGCCCATCCTTTACTAACGGCCGTTTAAAATTTAACGTTTTCGTCTGTTTATTTACTCGTTTCGTTCTTTTTTTACGTTTTCATCCATTTTTTTACGTTTTCGTCCGTTCTTTACGTTTTCGCCCATTCTTTTACGTTTTCGTCCGTTTTTTATGTTTTCGTTCGTTTCTTTACGTTTTCGTCTGTTTCTTTACGTTTTCGTTCGTTTTCTTTACGTTTTTTTTTTTGGTAAAGGGGAGTAATCCTCACCCTGGTAAAATATATTCACCATTCTTTTACGTTTTCGTCCGTTTCTTTACGCTTTCATCGGTTTTTTTACGCTTTCGTCCGTTTTCGTTTGTCCTTTTTTTTTACGTTTTCGTCCATCCTTATACGTTTTCGTCTGTTTTTTTACGTTCTCGTCATAAAAAAATTTCGACATAAAAAATTGGAAAAAAAAAAATTTGAAAACATTTTCGTCATAAATTTTTTTTTTCAAAATTCATATTCAAAATATTTTGAAAAAGAATTGGGGAAAAAATTGAAAAATTTTATGTCGAAAAACATTGGGAAAAAAAATTATGTCGAAAAATTTTTCAATTTTTTTTTTCCATTTCTTTTTTTTGAAATTATTTTTCATAAAATTTTGAAAAAGAATTGGAAAAAAAAATTGTAAAATTTTATGCTAAAAAATTTTTGGAAAAAAAATAATTATGTCGAATTTTTTTTTATTTCAATTGGAAAATTTTGACATAAATTCAATTGAAAAATTTTCGACTTAAATTTTCTTTCCAAAAATTTCAAAAATTTTTGAGTTTTTTTTTTATCAATTCTTTATTTTTTTCAATTTTTTTTCCAAAATATTTTTTTTCCAATTCTTTATCAAAAATTTCTAAAAAAGAATTTCGTAAAAGAGAAATTGGAAAAAAAAAATGACGAAAAAATTTTATGTCGATAAATTTTTCAAAAAAAAAATTTTCGAAAATTTTATGTCGAATTTTTTTATGACGAAAACGTTAAAAAACATAAGAAAACGTAAAAAAAATGACGAAAACGTATAAGAACGAACGAAAACGTTAAAAAAATGAACGAAAGCATTAAAAACCGATGAAAACGTAAAGAAACGGACGAAAACTTTAAAAAACGAACGAAAACGTAAAGAAAATGACGAAAACGTAAAGAAACGGACGAAAACATAAAAAGCGGACGAAAATGTAAAAGAATGGACGAAAACGTAAAGAAACTGACGAAAACGTAAAAAAACAGGCGAAAACGTTAAATTATAAACATTCGTTAGTAAAGGATGGGGGCTGCAACGATTGTTAGCCAGAAGAGCTAAAGTGTAACTATTAACGAAACTCACATAACGACTATTAACGTGAAGGACTAAAAGTGCACGTAACAGTGCCAAATTCGGACTATCGTTGCACTTAATGAACCACAAGAACGAAACATGCAATTTAACAATACCACAAAGACGATTTTGCAATTTACTCTAAAATCGACACTAGAATAATTTATTTTACTCAAAAAAATCCTTTTTATTCGCTAAAATATAACTCAATGTGTTTGTTTTATGAAGTACATTAATTATCTCATAGCTTTAAAGGAAAAACAATATATAGGCGAATAAAAATTATTTGGGCATCTTTCTTCAAAATTTGTGTCAAAGCTTTTTGTCTCACATTGGTTGAAGATAACAAATTTTGATTGGTTATATACTCTGGTGTAGGGCTGAGCATCGGGCCAGAACCGAACCGAACCGACCCGAACCGACAAAACCGAAAACCGAAAATCATGAAAAGCCTAAACCGAAACCGAACCGACGGGCCGTCGGTCCGGTTCGGTTTTGTGTCGGGCCGTCGGTTCGGTTCGGTTTAGGTGTATTTAGGTGTGTTTTTGTCGGTTTTGGGTCGAACCGAACCGAACCGAACCGAACCGAAACCGAAAACACGTAAAACATGAAACCGAAACCGAACCGACGGGCCGTCGGTTCGGCTCGGTTTTTGTCGGTTCGGTCGGTTTTGTCGGTCCGGTTCGGTTTTGGACCTTTGATGCTCAGCCCTACTCTGGTGTGGTCGTTTATTCAACATGACATTAATATTATCTAGCCTTGTCAGATTATAAAGGATGGCACATGGCTAATGCATATAAGTTGTCAACTTTTTTTAACCCGTTGATGATACTCATGATAGGCATTATTGTTAGAGCAGGAGGTACGGTGGTGCCAAACTTGGTGTCAACGAGTTTGGCGCGACGCCAAGCTTGGCGCACCGTTACCCCTGTCGCGCCAAACTGCCTAGCGCCAAACTTAACAGCCAGCTTTTTTTTTTTTTTTTTTTTTTTTTTTGAAAAAGTAGCCGTTGGTGGTGGCAAATATAGCCGTTTTTTTTTTAATTTGTACCCAAATTTTTTTATAAAAACCTCCTTATTCTTCTATATTTTCACACACTCTTCAAACCTAATTCACACCTCAAAAAACACTCATTTTTCTTTCATTATGGATCCAAACCATCCCCTCGGCGGAAGCACTTTAGACAATTATGAAGATTTTTTTAAAGACGACCGAGAGAGATATATTCGTTCGTATCAAGAGTATGAACAATATATGAATTTGTGTAATCAAGAAGCCGGTGGATCAAGATCGAGTCCTAAAAGGAGGGCATATATACCACGTCAACGAGAAACGGCGGCGGAACGTCTAATCGACGACTATTTCGGCGACGCAGAGATTGGTCCTAAATATCCAGAAGAGAATTTTCGACGAAGGTATCGTATGAGCTCTACACTTTTTAAAAAAATAGTTAATGCTATTCTAAGTTATGATGCCCAGCCCCTTCCCAAATACTTTCAATTTTTTAGAGATGGTTATGATGCTACCGGTCGTAAAAGTATTGATCCTATTTTGAAGATCACATCTGCTATACGGCAATTAGCGTACGGCACTGCGCCTGATGCGTTTGATGAGTACTTGCAAATTGCCGAACGAACTCAACGACAATGTTTAATCGACTTTACAAAATGCATACATGTTTTATACGTTGAGAAGTATTTAAGGAAGCCCACTTTAGCTGATATTGAAATGTTATATGAATTGCATAAACAAAAACATGGACTCCCGGGAATGCTCGGGAGTATTGATTGTATGCATTGAGATTGGAAAAATTGCCCAAAAGCCTTAGCCCCTCAATTCAAAAGGCGTGGCCATAAATACCCAACTATTATGTTAGAAGCGGTTGCGGATCAACGGTTATGGATATGGCATGCTTATTTTGGGGTTCCTGGTGCAAATAATGATCTAAATGTTTTATATGGTTCTCCGTTATTTGATGATGAACTTGCCGGTGCAGCTCCGGAATGCCCGTTTGAAGTAAATGGGCATGTGTACAACAAAGGTTACTATCTAGCCGATGGCATTTATCCAACATGGTCCGTGTTTGTGAAAACGTTTTCTGTTGCAAGGTCTGAAAAAACGTTGAGGTTTAAAATAATTCAGGAAAGTTCTAGAAAGGATATCGAAAGAGCTTTCGGAGTCCTACAAGGTCGTTGGGGAATTATACGACAACCCGCACGTGCTTTCGAAATCAACGCTTTGACAAGGATCATGAATTGCTGTGTAATGTTGCATAACATGATATTGGAAGACGAAAATTACGTAGTGAATTTAAGAGATGTGTTCGTTGATCCAACGCCAGACATTGCACGGGAATGGACCGAAAGATGTGATTTACATGTTCGAAAACACAAAGAACTCGGAGATAGCAAAATACACAACGATCTTCGAGATGACCTTGTGGAACATGTTTGGAGAAATTATAACTAGTTTGTAATTTTTATCTTTTTAAGTTTTTATGTTTTTTTTATTGTAATGTTTTTTTTAATGAATAAAGTAATTTTAGAATATATTCTTTTTACATTTTATAAAAAAAAAAATGAGTTTGGCACCAGAAATTGCCAACGGATACCCCAGAAATGTGGTGCCAAACATTTTCTGGTGCCAAACTCAAAAACTGCTGACGTGGCAGTTTGGCACGAGAACGGCACGAGAGTTTGGCACCACTGTACCCAGTGCTCTTAAGATCATACTCAAAATACGTGATTCGATTAAAGAAAAACTTGATTCGATACCAGAAAAAAGTTGTCAACTTTTTTTAACCCGTTGATGATAGGCATTATTGTTAAGATCACACTATTTAATAACTGACTTTATGAAAATTCGATGATTTCATGTATCGATTCTCAAAATACGTGATTCGATTAAAGAAAAACTTGATTCGATACCAAAAAATAATACGTCAATAAATACATAAAATAATCGAAATTCAAAAATTTAATTATTAATATTATAACGATTAACGATAACAATAGTACATACAACACAAAAAAGGACAAGTAAAATACAATGATCAAGCATTGTTATTTGTTACTACTAATGATTTCCAAATTCGTAGCATAACATAAACTCCAAAAATTTTTATCAACAAAAATTAACAAGCCTGATTGATTCTTAAAACAAGTTGCAAACAATTTATTGTTCGAAAACATAAGAACAACCGTAGAACAAGGTTCATAATATATTTGTCATTCGGTCGTTGATCGATTACTTGTAGCTCGTACGTATCATCTTCTTATCACTTTTGATGGAGTAATCTGTTGAGATTGTGCTTTCTCGGCCTCGTGTTACCTTTATAGGATTTCCATCTTTTTACAAACCTTGTTCAGATTTCTGGACCTTGAAACAAAATCCACATTTTGTGAAGGTATGCTTATTTGGGTTTCCTTATATAATCCATTTCTATGAATACTAAACCAAAGAAAGGTTACAATCTTTGCACAAAATATAAATTGATAATCTAGTTTACAAATTAAATCTTTCTTCACACTATTGTTATTAGGATTGAAACAACAATACAAAGTATGAACAAATTTTATATCACTAGTGGGCACTCGTGTTCAACTTTTACGAAAAACATGTGTAGGCAAACGTGTTCATCGATGTTATATGTATCGTTCATCATCCCCTCATATAGTGTATTTTACGCTAACAAGTTTATATACTTTAATTTTGATCTTTAACTCAAATATCTCACACGGCGACTTTATTGATGATGTACATATATTCTCACAATTGTTTCAATATCATTCTTGTTCACGTGTCTAAGTGTCTTTACGAATAGCATTTTAGTTATGTATAAAAAAGAAAATAAAAACTATGTGACTGCGTTTTGAGCAACTTTTGTTAAAACTTGTATGAAGCTTTTAGTCCCACATGGGTTGAAGACAATAAGTGTTGCTTGGTTATATATTGTGGTGTAAATGGTTTATCTAACCTTATATTCGTAGGCGTATCTGGCTCTTTGATGGATCTAAACATACACCTTGTGTTAGTGATATTTTGAGTTATATTACTAAGCACGCGGAATTTACTTAGTAATACTTAGAAGATGAATTATATGATGTATTGTAAGTAAACAGAGATTAAACACAAAGCTAGGCTCCAATATTATTAATGAATAATACGAGTGATCTTGCTTATCACTAGGGTTACACCTTGAAGCTTATGTGAGTATTTCGTACTCTAAACAATTACCTAGGATATCCTTTTATAGCACAAGGAGTCCTTTACAAGATAAGTATAAAGCTAACAATATAGAATATACACACGATCTTTTCTATACTTATCAATACACGTTTACTTAACAATTATCTAATAGCAGTGGTAATATTTGTACTGGCAGTGGGAATACGTTTCCACTGCTAGTGTAAACATCAGCAGTGTTAACCACAAGACTATCAGTGGTAATAGATTATTCCCAACAATCCTCCCCTAAACTTATGATTTCTCTGCAAATCAATAAGTTTCTTCAATCTTCATTATCTGCAAGGATTTGGGGAATTCTTTCAAACACTTCACTTCTTCCGTAGATTCTGAATAGCTCTTGAACATTGATCTTGAAGCATGTGTAACAATGCTCTGACTTTCTCACTATTTTCATGAACTCTTATAGTGGTACACAGCATCACAGTGAGAGTTCCAGCTCTGAGTGGATATTCTTTCTCAGGAAGCATGAATGCATCTACTCCATTTGCTGTAGAAACATGGTGTACTTCACATGAATCATAGTAAAACCATTTAGTATCATGACATGAACATGAGAATTTCCAGAAATCATCATTAACATCTGGATCATAGAGCCTTCTAAGATTAACCCATAACTGCATCTCCTTCATATCTTTAAGATCTTCAGCATCAAATCTTTCTTGAACTAATTTCCATAATTTGTCAAGATCATCTCTGTCAAAAGCTTTGATGAGATCTTCAAACTGAATAAATGATGAAGTTTCACCACCTAGCCTTGTGATCTTCCATGTTGGAACAAAATTGCTAGAAGTAAACACTTCCCAGTCAATGATAGGATGTCTAACTCGCAGTGGTTCTGGATAAAAATCTTCTTCTTCAATCATAATCATATCAGTCAGCTGTTCTTCAGTAAATTTCTCAGTTGGAACTTTTTGTTCTTCAGCAAATTTTGTCTTCTTAACAGACTGAGAATCACTGTCAATGGTCTTTTTCTTCAAATTAGGAAACCTTCTTGCTTCTTCTTCAGAGTTCATTGGAATAAAATCCTTATCTTATCTTTGAATTCTATAGTAGATACTCTCTACTTTATCATCAGACATTCCTTTGAATTGATGTCTTTTCTAGCAACCAACATTGCAACAATAAGTTTTCATGTATGCAATAATTTGTGCCTTAGTTGGTTGCCTTGGTTTCTTTTGACCCTTTCTGACTGAACCAATTACCTCTTGAAGTGCTTGATTATTCTTCATCTGAATAAAGTTCTTTAACTGAGTTGTTCTTTGTTCTTCGGTTAAAGACTTATCAGCAACTAGGTCAATTGCTTTCTTCTTGATCACTAGATCATTTGCAATCAAGAACTCTATTTCTTATTCAGTAGGTACATAGCTGAACTATGGAGTCTTCTCTCTGAATATTGTAGGTTGAACAGTGGAAAGTGGATCTTGCATTCTATCCAGCCTTTTAGCCTCCATAAAGCTTGCAATCTCCAATTCTTCAATCTTTTTCTTTTCAGCAACTTGTTCTTCAGTAATATTTTTAGCAATTTCTTCATCAAGAGCAATCTGAACTTGTTCTTTCTTTGAAATCTTCCTTTTTGTTTGCTCTTTGCTTTGCATAACAGCTTTACCTTTGTCATTCTTCTGTTTATCAATTTCTTCACTTGCAGTGGCAATATTATGTCCAGCAGTGGGAATATTTGGCTCTGCAGTGGAAATTTGATCAATGGTAAAATCTGTAGTTGCAGTACTAAAAATATCTTGCTCTAGTTGCTCTTCATGAGTATCAGCTCCCTCTGCACCTTTACTTTTAACACCTTGATCTCCAAAATCTAACTTCCTCCCCTTAGCTTCAGCACCTGTTTTCCTCCCCTGTTTGGGAGAATGACCCAAATCTGCACTGAAGGCTTCTGAATCACCATCATGAGGTGAGGATGGAGATGAAATCACAAACTTTGCATTTTTCTTTGTCTTTAACCCCTGCAACTCTTCCTTCAAGGTCTGAATCTCCTCCTTCAATGATGTAATATCCTTAGCATGCTGCTCCTTAAGTTGTGCCAAGTCTTGTTCCAGAGATTTAACCTGCTTTTCTAATGTTGTACAAATTTCCATCAATTCCATGGGTTGCCCACTGCCCTCAACACTTCCAACTGTGTGACCTGTTGGGAGAGGTGAATCATAGGGCATTGGTTCAGGTTCCTCCCTAATTGGACTAGATTGAAGCCTGGAACCACCACTGCTTGTGCCTAAACCAAGAGGATCAGGTACATGATGTGTTGTAATGGGATGAGTTGTCTGTTTTTGCCTCCTCTCATATGTGTGAGAAACTGGTGGAGTATAACCAATGTTTGGAACATTAATTATGGGTGTAGTTTGTACTTGTGAAATCTTTGCAAGCATTGGAGGAAAGAGAGGTGTAAAATCCATATTGCCATCTTTATTCATATTTTGAAAAAATTTAGGCTTTAGGCAACGGATTTTATAAACTCCAGTGTGGGGTTGCAGTTGAAACTCATTTAGCACTGCTTGCACAAACCTTGGATACATTAAAATTTTTGTAGAACTCTTTACATTGTCTTGCATACTTTGAAAAATATATTTTGACCAATTAAAAATCTTATCAGTGGCTAGACAAACCAAAGGGTAAGCCATGGTTGAACTAAATTGCTCATAAGATATTTTCTTTGGACTAAGACAATGTAAAAGAGTATGTATCAAAAATCTCCAATGGAGACAAAAACCACTCTTTTTGAAAGTAGCCTTTTTATCAGTGGCATCATACCTCATGGATGATAACTTTTCATGTATTTCTGGTATAGGTAATGTGATGATACCATTGAGATCATCCAATTGGAGAAGTCTCCTCAAGGATGCCTCAGTAACATCAATGGTTACCCCATCCACAGTGACTCTAAGAGCATCTATTGTTTCATGTGTATCTCCAGTTTTAATGGTTATGGACTGAGCAGAAGTCCAAAACTGTTTGATTTGAGAGATAGATTGTGGGATTTAAAAATAAAGCATACTTTAAATGGGTAGTATTGAGAAAGTCCACAATTTGATGAAAAACACGGCCACTCTTCTAGTTTGACTTTTGTAAGTAGGCCACTTGGTTGTGCTCATCTGCAAAAGTGATCGGTGCTATAGAATCTTTTGTTGAAAAATAGATTGTGTCAGTATGAATTGTATAAAGAACTCGTCAATTGAGAGAAAATATATAAAGAGTTAGGGTTTTAGAGTTTTGCGCAAGAAAGACTATCTAAGAAAAATATTTATCTTAAGAAGATAAATTATAAGTAGGAAAGTAGATAATCTTCTAAAAATTTACCCTATTTATATATGGAAATAATTAACTCTCAACGGGTAGTAAAAATTAGTTACAGATACAACCGTTGTAACGGCTAGAACAACAGTGGTAAAATAACACTGTCAGTGGAAACTGTGAACTAGCAGTGGTAATTTTTCACAAAGATTTTCAAAGAGCAGTGGTAAAGAAAAACATTTAAAAATAGACTGCCCTTTATCATAGTTTTTAGCAAACTAACAGCTATCAACGGATTTGATATGTCTTTACCATGAGCCGTTTGCTATGGAATAGCCAACTCTTAATCATAGAGAATATGGTGAGTTGATGACCATATAGTTTTTGGTAAACTATCAACCATAAACGGATTTGATTAGTCTTTACCAGTAGCCGTTTGCTCTGGACTAGTTGATTCTTATGTGGGTTAGACATGGTGAATCAATAACCATTTGTGTATCTCATATATACACCTTTTAAGATCAACTCCCAACTATGCTGCATATGTTATAGAACAAACAAAAACACAAGCACAGAAACATATACAAACTTATACAACAATATTAGTACCCTGAGACTTCTACTTAACACCAAAGACCATTAGACACAAAAAGTTTATGGATTTATAGCATTCCAATACTTGTTACCAAGTACTGAAATCTACCCACATCAAGTCCTTTTGTTAATAAATCAGCATAGTTGTCATCAGTATGGATTTTGACAACTTGAATGAGTCCTTTTTCATAACAGTCTCTTATGAAATGGTGTCTAATTTCAATATGTTTAGTCTTTGTGTGTTGAACTGGATTCTTAATAATGCAAATGGTAATGCTATTGTCAATATGAATGATGGTATTCATGAAATTGTACCCATAGTCCAAAAGTTGATTCTGAAGCCATAGAACTTGAGCACAACAACTTGTAGCAGCCACATACTTTGCCTCAGTTGATGAATTAGCCACCGTTGTTTGTTTCTTGCACTGCCATGACACTAATCTATTGCCAAGAAATTGGCATCCACCAGTTGTAGATTTTCTATCCAAACTAGCTCCAGCATAGTCACTATCTGAGTAAGTAACCAAATCTAGAGGAGAATCTCTAGAGTACCACAATCCCAGAGTAGGAAATGCTTTAAGATATCTGAAAATCTTCTTCACAACAGTCAAGTGAGAAAACTTGGGAGTGACTTGAAACCTTGCACATGCACACACTGCAAACATAATATCAGGTCTAGATGATGTAAGATACATCAAAGAACCCATCATAGACCTGTACATGTGCACATCAACTGCTTCACCACTATTTTCCTTCAAGAGTTGATGCGTAGTCTTGTCTGCAGGGGTGCTGGATGACTTTGCATCAGAGAACTTGAACTTTCTAAGTATCTCAGCCACATATTTATCTTGATTGATGAAAATACCATCTGGCCTTTGTTGTACTTGAAGTCCCAAAAAGAATGTGAATTCACCCATAGAACTCATCTTGAATTCTTCCTTCATTAGCTTCTCAAATTCTTTGCACATCTCAGTCTTTGTAGATCCAAAAATGATATCATCAACATATACCTGAACTAACAAGATATCATTTTTGTCTTTCTTGATGAACAAAGTTTGATCCACTCTGCCTCTTTGAAACCCATTATCAAGAAGATAAGTAGTTAAGGTTTCATACCATTTCCTTGGTGCCTGATGCAAGCCATACAAAGCTTTAACTACCCTGTACACTTTATTAGGATAGGCAGGGTCTTCAAAGCCTGGAGGTTGAGAAACATAAACCTCCTCATCAATCTGCCCATATAGAAATGTACTATTTACATCCATTTGATAGACTTTAAAGCCCATAAAGGATGCATAGGCTAAGAACAACCTAATTGCTTCAATTCATGCAACTGGGGCAAACACTTCTTGATAGTCAATACCCTCCTCTTGAGTGTATCCTTGAGCCACAAGCCTAGCTTTGTTTCTGATAACAATTCCTCTTTCATCCTTCTTGTTTCTGAACACCCATTTAGTACCTATTACCTTCTTGCCAGAAGGCAAATCACAAAGCACCCAAACCTTTTGAAGCTTGAATTGGAGCAACTCTTCTTGCATTGCTTCCACCCAACTTTCTTTTTCAAGCGCCTTGTAAACATTCTTTGGCTCCATTTATGACAGAAAACACATAAAGAGACATTCATTCTTGCCTTCATGAGACTTAGATTCATATATTTCACTTATGAATCCATGAATATCAGGCAGCCTTGTTTGTCTTCTAGTCTTTACAGGTGAGTGGACATCCCCAATCACATTCTCAAGAGGATGTAATTTATGAATAGAAGTGTGGGGAGTCTGAGGAACTGCAATTTCATTTGGCATATATGAGATTTCAACATCATTAGCTTTAGCTTGAGCTTCTTCTGTAACTGGAGATGTAACTTCCACTTCTGGTGTTGCAGTGGAAAATTTTGGCCTAGCAGTGGAATATGTATTTCCACTGCTTTTGGGATCTTCAGTGTTCATGTTGCTATCTTCTTCTTTACCAGAATCATTAGAAGGATGAGCATCTCCAGTCCTTGAAATATCATTATTGTCTGCAAAGTCCCAAAGTGGCAGACTGAATGCATCTTTATCTTCGCCTTGATCTTTGTTGGGTTCATCATCATCAAGAAACTCTTCTGAACCTACCAAATCAAAAGAAGATGTACCTGTAGAGATAAGCACATAATTCATAGTATTGGTTAAAGTATCAAGATCAAACAGCCTTTTTGGACCAGTTCCTTTGACATTCACTTTGTTCTCCAGGAACTCAACATGCAGATTTTCTTCAATATTTTGGGTTCTTAAGTTGAATACTCCGAAAGCTTTACTGACCATGGAGTACCCAACAAAATACCCTTCATCTGCTTTTTCTTCAAATTTCCCCAGATAATCTATGGTATTGAGAATAGATACATGACATCCAAATGGTCTCATGAAGTCAAGGATATGTGGTCTACCCCTAAATAACTCATACGGTGTCTTGTTCTTTGTTTTTACCACTAAAACCCTGTTTTGCACATAACATGCAGTGTTAACTGCTTCAGCCCAAAAAGTGATTGGCAATTTTGAATCTGCCAACATGGTTCTAGCAGCCTCTATAAGTGTCCTGTTCCTCCTCTCAGCAACACCATTTTGTTGAGGAGTTCTAGCAACACTAAATTCTCTTTTAATACCTTTATCTCTACAAAAATCATCCATAACTCTATTCTTAAACTCTGTCCCATTGTCACACCTGATGATTTTCACTTTGAAATCATATTGGTTTTCTACTTGTGTGATAAAGGTCTTAAGGATGCCAGTTGTTTCATCCTTTGTATTGAGAAAGAAAACCCATGTAAACCTGCTGAAATCATCAGTTACAACAAGACAATACTTTTTAAGATTTAAGCTGCTCACAGATGTAGGACCAAACAAGTCCATATGTAACATTTGAAGTGGGTGAGCAATAGAGTTAACCAGCTTTGATCTGCAAGAAGCTCTATGTTGTTTTCCCTTAAGATAAGCCACACAGGTTTGATCATTTTCAAATCTTTTCTGAGGTAAGCCTCTCACCAAACCATCTTTGAGAATCTTATTAATGGTTTTGAAGTTAACATGACCAAGTCTTCTATGCCATAACATGGATTCATCCAATGTGGCCTTTGCAAGCAAGGAAGCATAATCATCTTTAGCAACAATGTTGTTCATATCAAAGCTATATAGGTTGCCTTTCCTAGGAATTTTAAGAAGAATCTGACTTTCATCAGGCATCTTAAAATCCTTAGAGAGAACAAAGCACATATCTTTAGTAAAAAGAACATTGTTATTCTTGTCACACATTTGTGAGACTCTAAAAAGATTATACTTAAGCTCTTTTACATAGTACACAGGTTCAAAGTCCAAGTTACCAGTTTTGATTACTCCTTTACCAGCAACTTTTCCATTTACTCCACCTCCAAAACTGACATACTGTCCATCATATTGTTCAAAATCAGAAAGATAGGACTTTTTGCCAGTCATGTGCCTTGAACATCCACTGTCTGTGTAGCCTTGATATGATATTTTTGTCATTGGATGTTCCTGCACATTAAAGTAAAGAGTTAGTTTCTTTTAGAGACCCAAGCCATGATTGACTTGGATCTGCCTCGTGTATCAATATAGTTATATCTATCAAAGGTCATTGATACACCGTTGGGATTGGTTGATGAGGTTATTCCTTTAGGTTTCCATTCCCAATGTGCTGAGGCCTTCACAGCATTGCACATTTCCCCCCTTTTCTTGTTTACAACCCTTGGAGTGGGAACTTTTGAATGACCAGTGGAAACAACTGGTTTGATCTTAGGTACCCAATATTGGTTATAATGAACCTTTTTATTTTGAAAAGTCCTTTTCCCTGTTTGTGCTGATTTTGTAGAAGTTGTTTTGGACTTTGCACTTGTAACAGGTGACTTAGGGTGAGCAGTGTTAACAGTTTTTGCAGTGGCAAAAGTTTTAAGTCCACTTCTTAGTTGAACTGCTCTTGGGATCATTTTGCTGTGTGAATTAGGGTGCACATTATTTTTAAATTTGTTAGAATTCACCCTTTTATTTCCATGGACTTCCCTTCTCCCAACATGATAGTCACAATAAGCATGTAAATGATCAAAACTACCACAGATATAGCATGCCTTATTGTACATCACAAAATTACTACCTAGTTGTTGAGATTTAACATGATTCCAACTCATCTGGTTACCCCTAGGAGTTGTAGGCTTGTTCCTATACATCTCAGCATACCTTACAATTGATCTAGGTTTATTAGCTTGTTTCCTAGGTTTCTCCGTAATAGTATTAACAACTTTTAGGATAGAAGCATCTACATTCTTTTTAACATTCTCATCAACAACTGATGAGTCACTAGTGATAACGCTACACGCGTCGTTCGGGGTCAAAGGAACTTCCTTTTCGTCGAGCAAGTTTTTCAACACCCTAGGCAGTGAACGTAATCGTTGTAGTCTAGTATTAGGGTAAGCCACGGGAATTGATATCATTCTCTAGGGGAATAGGAATGCTAGTGAGGAGTTACTACGCTAAGGTTGGGGTTGAGGAAGATTATTTTTTATCCTTTTATGTTTTTTAGGAAATGAAAAAGTACGAATCTCGAGGTTTGGATTTGGGGGATTGGTATTTCTACCGATTACTCTACTATCTAATTATTTAATTAACTAAGGTGAGGGTAGTCTATGTCTAATTATTGTTTGCTCGTATGATGATTTAAAGATGTGTTTACTTAGGTTTTATTACTCTTTAATTATCTTCTATTGATGGTTGAATTGTCACGCCCTTATTCTTAATTGCATTGTGTGTCTAAGGTCGTAGGGTATGCGTTTATCCCTAACTCTTTGAAACTACCAAAGGGCTCATCTACAAAATCTCTAGGATTTATAAACTCTAACTCTAAGGTACTCTTTGGATGGTTTAGCCTACAACTACTCTAGGTGTTATAGTCTAAGGTTCACAAAGATTAATCAAGCATTAACTACACAACGAATGACCTATCGCATTACTAGATCATTAACAATTAAGATAAGAGACAACCAATCAATATTCAATAGTTAAGTTTCATATACCCTAAGCAAACACACAAGTAAATTAGCAGGACATGGAGAACATGCAAGCATACACACAAATAATTGAAGACATAATTGAATTAATGAAGTAAAACACTTATCTTGGTGTAAGATAGGGTTTGGAACCCTAAAATACTGTACAAGACAGCCTTGGTTTGGTTTATGTTTTTACTCCAAAAGACTACACTCTGAAAACTAAAAAATTCGGATTCTATATATAATATTACATTCGAGACGGCGTCACCTTATGATTTGTGACACCGTCGGGTCGCCATCATTAGCGTTTCATCTTGGCCACGTTAGTCTTGCGACGATGTCACCTTATGCTTGTGACGCCGTCCTCTTCAGCCTCTGACGCCGTCTGGATCAAATCTAGGCCGTCTGAGTTGCGACGACCTACTCTTTTAAAGCCTGACACCGTCACTTGAAAATAAGCAATTTGGCTACTGTATCGTCACAACATGTGCTCCGACGGCGTCGCAGATAACACCTGACGCCGTCCCCTTGTGTTTCATCAGCTTGAGTGTCCCGATTCTTGACTTTGGCCATTTTCTTCGAATATCCGCGCCTTTTTGTCTAAATAAATGCCATTCCAGCAATTTGCCTTCAAGAGACCTAAAAAGTGAAAAGGAACGATATTAAGAAATAACGGATACAAAAGTGATCAAATAAGGGCTTAAACGACCCCTAAAAAAGGTACATTTTAAAACCTTATCAAATATCCCTACACTTGGTATTTGCTTGTCCTCAAGCAAATGTGCTTTTGGCCAATTAATTTATAAGTTAGGGGTCATGAAGCATTGGTTTAGAACAATCCACAACACATATAAGCCCCGCAAAAGTCATAACAAGCACGGAAATTATATACTAGCACCTCACATGGGGTGTTTGGGTACTCACATCTCTCGGGTGTATATGAAATATAACAAGTTGGAAATGGAAGATAAACACTCATTAACCGGTCCTAGTACATAGATTACCATAGGCTTGAGAATAGATCAAACCTCCATCGCTTTGGCGTAAGCACCTAGGAAAGACTATCAAAGAGGTCTTTTAAAGGGTTGTAATGATAGGCTTACGGTAGGGAAACAAAGGGTTTGGTGGGATAGGCTATTTAGTGGTGGCAAGTCAAAAATCTTTATGTTACAAGCATACGAAGAATGGCGTTGCTAAGCCAAGACTCGAAACTCTAAACTCTAGATAACTGAAACAAACAAACATAAATTTAAAGATAAATGTAGGATGGTAGCCAGTGTGTTTTTTATTATTATTTTTTTATTTTTTTATTTTTTTTTCAACACTCTATTTTTTTTCTTTTTCTCCTTTTCTATTTGTTTTCGATTTTTTTTTCATACACTTTTACTCTACCATCCTCTACGGTAATATCAAAATGATAGGGATTTATAGGCACATCCCTACAATTGAGTTTTTATTACTCTAACACTAATTTGACCCGAATTGAAAAGATCAAAACACTTGGAGTACATTATTACGCAAATAAAGGGAATTCTGAATTTAACGTTCCCTTCCCGTCATTTCATAAACTTTAACTTTTCCCATAAGTCTCAATCGTCCCAAAACTGTATACAAAGGATATGACTCGACTTAGCAACTTATGCAAGCAACTAGATAATTGAACTAAGGGTTTTTAGGGTGATAACAATAATGCACTAAAAGTGAGTGCATACAAGGTAGGCTAAGGCGATTTGGGTGTACATTTGGGGGTGGGGTGTAAATAATGCTCTTCATTGATATTCCGGAAAAAAACCGAGATATCACGAGAACCGCGAAAAAGATAGGCTCTGAGGGGTTAACTAGGGGTATCGTGTACTAAAGATGAGTACAACGCAAGGGTGTGGGGGAATTACTCAACCGATGTGGAAAAAGTAATTATATTATGGGTATCAAACAAGGGTTATCCTAATGCCTCTTATCATTTAGTTATTCCTAACTACACAAGTGTAGTCTTACTAGCGATCTCGGGATGCGTCACAAAACAAGTTCTAGAATCTATTATACTACCGGTTCACACACTAAGCATTAAAGATGAATGCTTTAATTCCTACTAATCTATAGGTGATCCTCACATTTTCTCATGGTGCCAAAATTACCCTAACCGACATTTTCTCATGGTTTATTACACAAATACAATTGGACAAAGCAAATAATCAAGGATAAGCATAGTTTCAAAGTTCCCGTTTTATTTTCCCTCCCTACACTTAAACTAAACATTTTCCCCAATGTTCCCCAAAAGTATCAAAGTTTTGATAATAGAAGGTAATAAAAAAAATGAAAGAAACTAATACTCTCCTGATTAGCTCGGTAGGATCCGTGTGTGAAGTAGTGGTTAAATCCTTTCCAAGAAGAATGTATGCGTGAAAAGCTCCTTCCAACCTTATGTATCTTCTTCTTGATAAATAAAACCTGCACACTTGAAGAAAACAAACGAAACATTCGCGTAAAATTGGCGGTAATAATATATATAAGACTCTACTAAACTAGGATATAATGCTTGTGGAATGGATGTTTACAGAATTTCTGGAAAATTAAGACCTGGAAAATTCCAAAATTTATAAGTAGTTCAGAAAATGAGAAAAAAATAATCTGTTGTTTTTACTCCTTCCTGACGCCGTCAGGTTGCGATCCTGACAAAAACTGGTCTGCGATTTTCTGGAAAATTTACATCTTTAAAATCTGGAAAAAATTTCTGCAAAATATCCATTATGACTCGATACAAGCATTTGACTCGAACAAACACACATTTATATCTTTTAATAAATTGCAATTCTCATGTTTACATTTCTTTTGAAAACGTATGTAATCCTCCCTACACTTATCCTTTATGTAAAATACCTTTATATGTAATTAAGACGAGGTTAAAAACAAAATAAAGCATTTTTACAAATTTAAACATGAGAATTGACAATCAATAAAAGATATATGACACAAATTAGCAAACAATTAAGCATGGGTTGCCTCTCACGAAGCGCTTTTCTTTATTTATGAGTCTTGTAGCTAGACTCATAGTCGTGCTCCTACGTGGTCTCGTTTTGCATTCTCAACGAGAATTCTATCATGTTGACAAAATTTTCATCGACTCTATATCTAGGCCCTAGGGTCAAGCAATCCCTATAATAAAGCCTCCTACTTTCCCACATAAATTTATAACCTTTTTTAACATCGTCCTTGCTTTTGTCCTCAAAAGCTTTGATGTTGTCTCGTTCAAAAATGGGTAGATGGCCATATTCATTTGCTTTCCAAGGCATCCTATAAGTGATCTCATCGTTTCCTTCCTTAAACCTAACTGTTCCATCATACTTGTTATGGCTCATCTTAGATGTTTCAACAAACGGTTTTCCTAGCACTACTTGGGATAAACTATAGTCAATGACGCATCCTATATCTTCTAGGACCACAAAATCAACTAGGTAGGTGAAATTTCCTATAAAGACATGTACATCCTTGACTCTTCCCACAAAGTTGCAAACTCCACCTGGATACTTAGGGTCCCTCCTAATATTAAGTCACTCATTCATAATGTCATTGTAGACAGCAGATGACATCACATTAATGGGAGATTCCGTATCTATGTAAGCATGGTCGAAACTCCTATATCCGATCATACAATGGATTTTTAGGTTCCAAGGATTTCCTCTCCTAATCTTTGGGCCTATCCTAATGATAGGTGATCGGGGATTATCGATTATGTATCGATGGTAAGCAACCTCTTCCTTAGTGGGGTAAAGATTGAAATAAGCACTATCCTCTTCATTTACGTCTATCCTATGCAACTCACTAGGATCTTTGATTTCATCAATGATTTGGTTGCGAAGAGAGTTGAAGGAATGATGGTCAAGTGGTTGACTTGGACTAGGTGAGCAAAACTTAGCAAGAAAACGGGTAGTGAGATCTTCCCAACTTGAAATAGATCCCGTGGGAAGATGACAAAGCCATTTACTAGCTTGTTTTCTCAAAGAGAATTGGAAGAGACGCAGACGCGTGGTCTCCCGAGTGGTAGCATCGAGGTCGATGGAATCGATAATTTGAAGGAAATCCTTAAGATGCTTATTAGGATCTTCGGAACGAAGTCCATGGAATGCACATCCGTTTTGCACCAACAGGATGGTGTCGGATCGCAGAACCGTAGTTTGAGCTTGGTCGGGAAGCTTAATGGCGTTCCTAAAGCCTAGGTGGTTTGGTCTCAAGCATTAACCAAGAGTACGGTCTCTTGGTGGGACAATGATTTGAGGGGGGTTATCACCTTCCATGCTGAAAAGTGATGGGTTACGAACAAACGTCACGAAGAAGGGGGATAGACTACGAGGAAGCTAAAAATGAGAAAAAATTTACTTAATAGGAATCAAGAAAAGAAACCTAAACGAGGTGGACTCCTAACTAGCTATTCTATTCCCCGGCAGCGGCGCCAAAAACTTGATAACGCTACACGCGTGGTTTGGGGTCAAAGGAACTTCCTTTTCGTCGAGCAAGTTTTTCAACACCCTAGGCAGTGAACCTAATCGTTGTAGTGTAGTATTAGGATAAGCCACGAGAATTGATATCATTCTCTAGGGGAATAGGAATGCTAGTGAGGAGTTACTACGCTAAGGTTAGGTTTGAGGAAGATTATTTTTTATCTTTTTATGTTTTTTAGGAAATGGAAAAGTACGAATCTCGGGGTTTAGATTTGGGGGGTTGGTATTTCTACCGATTACTCTACTATCTAATTATTTAATTAACAAAGATGAGGGTAGTCTATGTCTAATTATTGTGTGCTCGTATGATGATTTAAAGATGTGTTTACTTAGGTTTTATTACTCTTTAATTAACTCCTATTGATGGTTGAATTGTCACGTCCTTATTCTTAATTGCGTTGTGTGTCTAAGGTCGTAGGGTATGCGTTTATCCCTAACTCTTTGAAACTACCAAAAGGTCTCGTCTACAAAATCTCTAGGATTTATAAACTCTAACTCTAAGGTATTCTTTGGATGGTTTAGCCTACAACTACTCTAGGTGTTATAGTCTAAGGTTCACAAACATTAATCAAACATTAACTACACAACGAATGACCTATCGCATTACTAGATCATTAACAATTAAGATAAGATACAACCAATCAATATTCAATAGTTAAGTTTCATATACCCTAAGCAAACACACAAGTAAATTAGCCGGACATGGAGAACATGCAAGCATACACACAAATAATTGAAGACATAATTGAATTGATGAAGTAAAACACTTATCTTGGTGTAAGATAGGGTTTGGAGCCCTAAAATACTGTACAAGACAGCCTTGGTTCGGTTTAGATTTTTACTCCAAAATACTACACTCTAAAACTAAAAAATTCGGATTCTATATATAAGATTACATTCGCGACGGCGTCACCTTATGATTTGTGACGCCGTCGGGTCGCCGTCATTAGGGTTTCGTCTTGGCCACGTTAGTCTTACGATGGCGTCACCTTATGCTTGTGACGCCGTCCTCTTCAGCCTCTGACGCCGTCTGGATCAAATCTAGGCCGTCTGAGTTGCAACGACCTACTCTTTTAAAGCCTGACACCGTCACTTGAAAATAAGCAATTTGGCTACTGTATCGTCACAACATGTGCTCCGACGGCGTCGCAGATAACACCTGACGCCGTCCCCTTGTGTTTCAGTAGCTTGAGTGTCCTGATTCTTGACTTTGGCCATTTTCTTCGTATATCCGCGCCTTTTCATCCAAATAAATGTCATTCCAGCATTTTGCCTTCAAGAGACCTAAAAAGTGAAAAGGAACGATATTAAGTAATAACGGATACAAAAGTGATCAAATAAGGGCTTAAACGACCCCTCAAAAAGGTACATTTTAAAACCTTATCAACTAGCACTTTCAAAAACATCATTATCCTTCTTAACCTCTTCATCACATTTCACAGTTGTGTCCTTTAAAGGACCATATTCACGTTCAAGATCCTGAAAATCTTCTAAGCCTGTATGAGCTAAATCTATACCTGGAGGTGATGGAACACCTCTTAGTGGTGGAGGCACTATATTATAACCCATACCAGACTTAACTTTACTATGAATTTGAGCATTCCAGATTTTATCAATTGAGTTAGACTGATAATAACAGGTGTCTACAGTTAAATTAACATTTTCATTTAACTTTTTAAGTTTTTCAAGCTCTTTTTGGTATGCCTCATTCACAGCTGTTTTATGATCTATCTCTCTTCTAAGAAAAATCATATCATCATTATATTTTGACTCATTTTCTCTATAGTGATCTACTTGTTTTTCTAATACTGCTATAGCTCTCCTAAGATTTGACACAATATAATTAGCAGTATACAACTATTGTCTTTCATTAGAATATAGATCATTAAGCCTTTCAACTTCTCTAGCAGCCCTACGTGTTTTAGAACAACTTTCAAAGTTTTGTACCTCAGAGTTAGAGAAATCCATGAGAGCAAATTCAGTAAACACAAGAGCAGCATATGAAGGTCCTTCCTCTTATTCATCAGCCATGAAACTCCAATCATAGCTCACACCATCAATAGCCAACATTGCCTTTGGTTCTTCCACAGTTGGTTCCTTCTTTTGCTTGTACCAAGTAGACCTATTGTCCTTGGTCTTTGGTCTTCTACATTCTCTAGCAAAGTGTCCCAACTTGTGGCAGTTAAAACACTCCATTTTCTTCTTATCAAAGCCTGCAGTTTCACTACCATTGATGTGAATAGGCTTGCCAGTCTTCTTGTAGAATTTCCTAGCCCTCATGCTAAGAAGAGTTATTTGCCATTTTATGTCCATCTCCTCCAAGTCATCTTCATCAATTTGCTCTATGTCTTCATGAGTTAATATAGAGCCATTAACTTGAGTGGATATAAAAGCATAAAAGGTAGGATCTCCAATACTAGCAATCTTCTTCTTTGAACCTGCAGTGGTAACACTAACATTACCAGTGGAAACTGTAGAACCAGCACTGGCAATATCATCATCACTGTCATCTTCAGAATCATCACTGTCAACAGAGGTTGACATCAAAGCCAAGCTGCTTGATCTTGTACCAAGTTTTCTAGCCTTCTTCAGTCTTTGTTCAATGAGTTTAAAGTTGTTGTAAAGATCATTGAGCTTCATTGTTTCAATGTCTGCTTTGTTTTCCCATACTGTAACATTAGTTTGAAACTCTGAAGGCAAACTTCTTGGAAACTTCAAATTGAGGTCTTCCTTTTCTACCTCAATGCCAAACACAATCAGTTGTGTAACAATCTTCTGGAGTTTGGTGAAGATGCTATCAAGTGAGTCATTGGTTGAAGCAGAGAAGTTTTCATAACTTTGCTTCAACAATGTCTTTTGTGTCTTCTTTGTAGCATCATTGCCACCAAACACTGAGCAAATCTCTTCAAAAAGTTCTTTTGCAGTCTTGAACTTGCTGAAAGCTATGATCTGGTCTCTAGAAACAGTCACCACATCTGTGTCACCAACCTTCTGAGTACTAGTCACATGCTTGAAAGAATCACCAATTAAGATGATCTCCCATAGAGCATAGTCTTGAATGAGAAAGTATTGCTCAATCAGTATCCTCCACATCTCAAACTCATTAAGTTTGAGCTTAGGTAGCCTTGGTGTAGAAGAGTTGGACTGGTTGTTTTCCATCTCCATTGAATTTAGTAAGTAGGTTAAGCTTATTCCTTGGGTCTTCTAAATCAAAATATCAGAACCTTTGCTCTGATACCACTTGATGGATCTAAACACACACCTTGTGTTAGTGATATTTTGAGTTATATTACTAAGCACACGGAATTTACTTAGTAATACTTAGAAGATGAATTATATGATGTATTGTAAGTAAACACAGATTAAACACAAAGCTAAGCTCCAATATTATTAATGAATAATACGAGTGATCTTGCTTATCACTAGGGTTACACCTTGAAGCTTATGTGAGTATTTTGTACTCTAAACAATGACCTAGGATCTCCTTTTATAGCACAAGGAGTCCTTTACAAGTAAGTATAAAGCTAACAATATAGAATATACACACGATCTTTTCTATACTTATCAATACACATTTACTTAACAATTATCTAATAGCAGTGGTAATATTTGTACTGGCAGTAGGAATACGTTTCCACTTCTATTGTAAACATCAGCAGTGTTAACCACAAGACTATCAGTGGTAATAGATTATTCCCAACACTCTTTTTCGCCGTAACCGGTAGGTCTCCGTGGACTTAAGCCACATTCGACTAATGAATATAAGTTGTCACCTTTCTGAGTATAGTCTTTTTGTGTAAAGGGTTTATCCCCGGTGAATATATTAAAATAAAAATATGTTTGGTACAAAAAGGATGGTAATGAGCCACCCAAACCAAAAACACTGTGTTTTGAACAACCTCAAAACATAACAGCCAAACAAGTAAGAATCAACAAAGAGGCTAAACTAGAGATAAACAATAAAACATGCACAACCTCTATGACAAGCAAACTAACCTAAATCGACATGAATAAGCTGCCACAATTAACAGACCAACTATTGTTGTAACCTTATTTTTTTTAGAGATGGGAAGAAGCCAAGAAAAAATGTCACTCCATTTCGGAGAAATACCAGTCATGCTAGCCTCATCCATCACTAAGTTCCATTCTTGCAACGAAAACGGGCACTCAAAGAAGAGGTGCTCATGCGAGTCAGGTTGGGTTGTGCATAATGAGAATGAAGAGCAGCTAAATCAACATCATTTCCAATGTGCCATTGCCTCATCCTTTCGCATCACAAGCCACAAATGAGTCGTATGACTTGGAATGGCATACTTCAACGATACAAGATATACCCAATCTACTTCCACTCCACGATCACGTATTGCAAGCCAAGCATGCTTAATAGAAAAAACAAATTACGAAAATGAACCATATACATACTCATATTACCAAACTAAACCTTTTTTCTATACTTTACCAAAATGACCAAAAAATGTCATTTTCGTACATGTCACAATCATTGCCCCACAAACATGTCACAATCATTCAGTTAAACGCAAACCAAAGAGAAAATTTCTTAAATTTGATGCCAGTACATTTCCAATACATTATTCAACCAATACATTACCAATACATTTCTTCTAAAATTTGATGCTAAATGAGACCCAGTTTGAGCCAGTTTTGAGTTTTGAGTTTGAGCTAGTTTTGAGTAAATGGGTATATGTAAATTCACGTATAGCTACACAACATTTAGACACATTATTCACTTTGTTAAACGCATCTACAAGACACATTATGTTGGTGATTTTGCATCACCGACATTATTTAAGTTTAATGGATTGACTTAGTTGACCAATGTGTAATTATGATAAATGTTCAACAAGTCGGGGTTGTGCGGAATGCACACACTTATGACGTTATTATGATTACCTTTCGGGGGCGAAGCCCCGAATGACGGGGGTCCGGGGGCAGCGCCCCTTTTATAAAGTGCTATGTTAAACACGCACTAGAAAATAAAATTTCCAGCAATTTAACCCTAAATTGCCATCAGTTTTTGGTCATATATTCGAATTCTGGTTCTGTTCATAATAGAAAAAAACATATTCTCAGTTCAAAATCTGAGTTTTATCCGATTTGAGATTTCGGTAGAACCACCGAAATACTTCAATCTGAAAGTGTTTACACGACTCTCAGATTACTGTGATCCAAATTTCCTAACATATTAGATGTGTTGGTTGCTAATTCAAATCAAAACGAAACAACCCCACAATACACGCCTAGAACCACGCCCAAAACAAATCCCTTAACTCGCCTAGAGCCACGCCCAAACCATCCCATCGCCTAGAACCTCGCCTCACGCCCAGGCCCCCTAGACAACGCCCAGGCCATGACCAGTTGACTAGTCTCTCGCCCAGGGCATGCCCAAAGCCCCTAGACCGCGCCCAGGCCACGCCCAGTTGAAAGTTCATTTTAGAAAAGTGTATAGGCGAGGTTCATATGTGTAAAGTAGCAGTAGAATGTGTTCGTTTAAGAAATTTTCTCTAATAGAAAAGTCCTAGCACACACCATCATATTTCCACATGAGGGAATCCGGTTTGTCGTGTATTAAATTAGGAACAATGAGTTAGTTCAGAGTAGGATACGAATTGTACCAGGTTATAGGCCATCTCCATGCACCCTCACGCACAACATCAACACCCTGTTCTTGTTTATCAAAAATAGCGTTACTCACAACTCTATGTGATACATGATTTATCAACGGACATAATTCATCCCAATTGTCAAACTACATAGAAGCTTTGCTTCCATTCCCTAGCTTGTACCAAACATGATTTATCTACAGCCACCTTTTTGAGTATAGTCGTTACGGCTAATATAATTCTTTTATCTTTTTGTGACTTTGGTGATTGTATTGATGTATAATAACCTGTTTTATGTATGCTATAGTGTAAACTTGACTTTCAAACTTAAACCAATGACAATGAAAAAATAAAATTCAAACATAACTAAACATTAACAAAGCAATAAATATTAAAATCACAAGTCTTTTGAATAAGTTGGAAAGCGTAGGCGTATTCACTTAACAAATTTTATGTAGTGTTTCTTTTATGAACCGTAGTTGAGCTCGTTATCAATTTCATAAAAATATTATATTTTATTAGGCTCTTGTGCCTTTTGAGATTTAGCATCTTTTGTCAAGACTTGGGTCAAGTTTTTTTGTCCCACATTGGTTTAAGACTATAAATATTACCTGGTTATATATTGTGGTGTTGATTGCTCATTTAACTTGTTACTGTTATTTTGTAGTCTAAATGGCTTCTTACATCCATTAGAAATCCATTGATACTACAAACAACGGTGTCAGTTTTTTTTTTTTTTTTTTTTTTTTAATTAAACGCTATATAAACCCAAAGCAAATTCAACTTTTAAATTATGATTCAAGACTACTTTTTTCTGAAAATGACATCTTTTATCAAATTTCGGACATCTAAGATTTTTTGGTGCGACCACCAAAAAATATCAACTTCAAATAAATAAAACTTTCCGAAAAAATCAAATGTTTCCTTATGTAACAGTGTACCTATATTCGCAGTTACTGTGTATAGTCATGTATTCATGTTTTTGCCTCTTGTAAGATGATCAAGCATCGTTACTACTTATTATTTCCAAACTCATAGCATAATAAACTCCAACAAACTTAGTAAACAACATATAACAAACCAAGTTGATTCTTGAGAAAAGTTGCAAACAATTTATTGTTCAAAAATATAAGAACAACCATAAAATAAGGCTCAGAGGAAATTTATCAATCGAGCATCGTCGACCGATCACTTGACAGTCACAATCTTGATAACAGATGAAGTCCCGATACAATGCAAAGCCACAACTGCATCACCCTCCATACAAAGCCCATTAGTTTTTGCGTGTTGCAGACCAAAATCAAGTGCTTCTTCAGTTGACTCAGTGCTCAAACCTTTAGTGGACCAAACCTCTGAAGATCAAATTGTGTCTAGCTGGTGCCTCGTCACTGGTTGTCCACTCAATTGAATCACTCTTAACTTCTGGGAACTGTAGCCAAAACTTTGTGGGAAACGGTGTACAGTTTATTTAGGAAAATTATATTATAATTACAATAAATAAATTAACAGAAAGTAAATACAGACAGAAAGGTATAGAAGCAGAAGACAGACTCTATATTGGAAATTAACTGAAAGCAGTAAAAGGTGTGGAACGAGGCTCGTGTTTAACACGATTCCCTTAAAACAGATTCGCCGTCTGTTTCCCAGGGTACAACGTCCAAAGCTTGCCTGAAAGATCACAGAAGCTTGCGTGTTTCTGATCGAAGAGATTGCTAGAATTCGTCTGCAGTAGAGTTGCGTTTTTTCTGTGTGTAAAGACCGAATGAGATGTGTTTAGGCTAAACCTATCTTGGTAACCAAGAAACGATATTTTCCTGAACCGATTATGTCTAACTTGTTTACAAAGTTTAAATCAGTTCCAAAAATAAATGGAAACAAAATCTGGAAATATATGACAACGAATCCTGAAATCTGCACCCCCGCCTTGCGCGCGCGCATGTAGGTGTTGGAGTAAAACCAACAAATTATTTTGAAGGTCCATATCAGGATTTCTATATAAACACACTCCTACTTCCTTTTCTAGGCGATGTGGGATGTGTTTATTTTCCAAATTTTGTGTTTCACGTGCCCCACTTTGAGACACGATATCTCATTCATATTAACTCCATTTTGGACATACTTTAGCTCGTTGCGAAGCTCTCGTCGAGGAGAACGCAAAGCTACCAAAAAATATAAATATATATATAACATATACATATATTAAATAGTGTCCAAAATTTGCAAAAACTCATTTTTCAAAAATGAATTTTCCAACAAACTTAGCCACTAGTTTAGCAATACTTCCGCCACGTGTTAGAGTAGACTTTTGTAAGTCAACTATATTTAAAATACTACCCTTCTCTTCTAGACCAGTTAGCTTAAACAAAGAAAAGCCATTTTTGTTTGAGTAGAGTTTTGTCTAAGTTGCAACTTATTTATCAGTGTTGATGCTACTGAAGGGGCATCAAGTCATTTAAAAAAAGACACACAACTATGTGATTGAAATGGAAATATATAGTCATCTATACTCCCACATTGATAATCCGGCTAACCTTTCTTTACACTATTATAGTATTATTTATAAGGATTGAAAACAAGGTATGAACAAAACTATATGAGCAATGAATAAACTCATGTAAGTTTCCGCTCAAAGGAGATATATATGGAAACGCTAAAGAGGCACTAATGAGCAAAATTTATATCACTAATTACGAAAAACATGTGTAGGAATATGTGTCCATCATTGTTATATGTATCGTTCATCAGTCCCTCTTATAGTGGGTTTTACGCTAACAATTTATTTACTTTAACCTTGATCGGTAACTCAAATATCTCAAACAATGACTTTATTGATGATGTACATATATTCTCACAATCACGTGTGTTTATGAATTGCAATTGAGTTTGTTTTAAATTTTTCATGTGTTTAAAAGAATAACAATGCCTAAAGAGAAAATAAAAATTATGTTATTGCAATGTTGTGTTTTTAAGCAACTTTTGTCAGAACTCGTATGAAGTATTTTATGTTGAGTTTAAGATACAGGAATAACAATAAAACATGTAGACACCACAGAGTACACAGCGGAAGACTTAAGATCATAACACATAAATAATTAACTGAATTAAAAGCGTAACGTACCTTTTGCAAATGTCAGATCTCTTTTGAACAAAACAGATGAAGTGGTTTAAAGAGTTGTCCCTTACCGTTTTACAACTCAAACCATTAGGTGTAAGAATAGTGTCTTACTACCACAATTTTGTACACACAAATTAACCAACGAATCAAGCGATTGCTAGATCTAACACAAGTCCTTGTTTTATGAAAAAACAAAACCAAAACACCCCTTGGAGGAGGGTTCGTCCGAACAATAGCAAGAGAGGAAGAGGGAGAGATCTAGGGTTAATTCAATGCACAAAGTGATGAGAAACCCTAAACACTAGCCTCTGTATATATAGTATTTACAAATCTTTGGGAACAAGTTAGGGTTTGGACTTGGAGAAGCCCCCCCTATGGTCAGCCATGTGAAGCCCCCAAAAGGATTCCCATATCTTTTCTATTTTAAGATTTTACACTACAAGTCCTTCTCTTTACAGTTAACGGTCGTTAGTTATTTTCCGTTAAATACTTAATGATCGTTAGACGGACTTTATGTGCAATAATTAATCGTAAACATTAACATTAATTATTTAACTTTAATTCTCATTCGCTAATGTGTGCAATCCCATGGTCACGAGTTCGAATCCGGACATTCACGTATTTATAAATATATACATTTCCAACAGCTCCCACTTGGATATGTTTACAAAAAGTAAAATGACATTGGTTAACGTCTAGCAACACGCCAATGCCCCCGATACAACTCGTGTATGGTTTTCTGGAGAAAAACCAAGTTTCGATGATTCATCATCATATTCATCCTTTTGTTTCTAATACCATGTTAATAAGAATATGGATCTCACTCATTTCTTAATTAACTATTCTGTTTCTCGCTTTATGTGATTGATCAAGATTACCAATTCTTCTGAACATATTCCAGAAGACCTTGGGCATGGCCATGCAAACATCTTGACAACCCTACGAGGGGACCAGCAGTATTATACTTCAAATAAATTTGAAGGAAACAAATCCCATTTTGACTACGAGCAGAATTCATAAATTTCGCAACACTTCTGAAAACAACCCTTATAACTACCAGTTACGTATAGCGTTAGATTGCTTCACAAAAATGCACTACATCCATGACATATCTCTGGTATCTCAAGTCAGAGGATAAATATCCATGATATACTTAATGACAAAGATCCATAAAGTATCATCATGTGAGTGGGATAAGTCCTATACTCAATTCATTGAATATCATCTGAAATTAGTCATGCTACGCATCAATATACTTTCAAGTATATTCTAACTAATACTCATATTTGTCTTAATTCAATATCATTCCCATGTTATTGATTGACAACGGACTATTTAGAATAACTTAAGTTATTCAAGGATTTAAACATGCAAATACATGACACAATATTATAAATGAAATTAAACGTATACAGTACTTTAATTCATTATAAATAATAATTGTTTAACATCCTTTATCCAAATACTAAATAGATCAATGCATGATAATACTAGTTAATGAATTTTGCCACAAGTCATGAGAATCATACTTGTTGACAAGGCATAATTTCAATTAACTTTGATCTATAGGAATTTTGAGAATACTTATTTCAAGAATTCAATAAGTGAATTTCTTGTATGTGTTTACACATATCTTGATATTGTCATAACATTCCATAAGGTGCGTAACAACCTGAACCACCTTTTATGACAAACATCTTTCAAAACTTTAAAGTTCAAAGTATTCTTTATTATTTAATGTATAATGCAACTATGCTGTTAGTTGAGCATAACTAGTCAACATGGTCATCACCAACGATACCATGACTAGAATTGAGTGTCATCTCAATTATACTAGCATCATTGTGTACAACAATATGCTCTTTAAACATCCGTAAACTTTGAACAATTATAGTGTAATATTGGTGCCTACCAAAACTCCAGTTTGTCGGCAATGACAATTATGAAACAATTGCCATATTTTCATCCATAGAATCTAGGAGCATCTCCAGACTGTGGAATGTGATTCTAAATCCAAACATATTCCTTTTAAAATATTTATTACACTAACAACTTTCAATGTTGTCAAATCATCTTGTAATCAAGCATGACACAACAATCTTACAACATGATGTACATGATGAATCTTCAAGTTAGACTTTAAGATCTCATTATATATCCATCATGTTCTATTAGACTCATTTATTTACCGCATATGTTTATAGTAATAAACATATATTCCAAATTTGTATGTCTTATTTCCAAATCTTATAAACGAAGTTTCATTCCCAATTAAAACTTAATTTAGGTGGAATGTAGTTGCCCATACAACATATAAAATTTAAGAAAATAATACTCCCACTAGCTTTCAGGAATACTTATGAGCTATCTTATTTTAATTTTTAAATCAAACATGGATTTAATATTAAACATAAGAATCATCTCATAGATGCATGCATATATCCATTCATGGATTCTTGCAGTTTGTACATATTCAAAGATTATTTGAATTCATAAAACTACTTTGTATTACTTATCGTCCTCGCAAAAGTAATTCCACAACAAAGAGTTTTGATATTCATTGCCAAAATTTCATATCAATGAAACTAAGTATGACAATTATAATCTTTATACTTCTATTTAATGTATCTAGAAAAGAATATTCAATCATAGTTAATTGCTTAAATATGATTAATATTATTATCACTAGACATGTATTAAATATGTGTACAATATTGTCCATATGATTTCTACACAAAGATTTAAACCACTAGGGTTTCCATCCTTTGAAGAAACTTATTTTCATTATTAAGATAAACCAAGTATCTAAAGTTGATTATCTTTATGGACAGCATCTCAACATTAATAGTATGATTGATTTACCACAATTCAACATTTGGTAAATTCATCATCATGATTAACAGGCTTACCATGATCCTATAACTCATAATCCTCAGCATATTAAATATCTGAGATATCCTTACGGATCTATGAATGACAATTCCATCATATTGAGGTCTATCATTTACATGTTTAACCTCATCATGATATTTGCTAGTGTATTTTAGAAGATCATGTATTTTGTAATTTAATCTTTCAAGATCTAAACAAAACTCCCACTTGCCTTTAACAATTTAAAAATTACCTTTAAATAGTTTAGCAAGTAGAGAAACAATACATTGTTCTCTTTTGGGATATTACAAAAAACATTTACAGTTCCTGACATTGGTTTGTTACAACCCACTTTACAAGTAGTTTAACAAATTCAGAACTTCATTATAAGACTTAATATGATTCATCACTTTCCATAAAAATGGTGTCTTATTAATCTTCTAGGTTGGAGTCTTACTGAGTATATTCAATCTATACTCAATCTACTAACCTTGATAACTTTTGGAAGAAACTATAGTTATCTTGAATCAAACAATGCCAATAAATTTTGATTCTTCTAACTAAACATACCATAAGACTATGATATTTCATTAGAATTAATATTGTAAGATTAATCTAACAATATTTAAGATAACCATCTACTCTTTGGTTTATCCTATTTACCAACAAAGTAAAACTTAATGGTACAACAGAATTACCAAATCAATTGCATGCATTATAACTCAAGTATTTTTTACCAAGTCAAAAGACATAACAGTTCTAATCCCACTATACGTTATAAGTCATTGATCAACTCATTGACTTCATGCATATGTCTTAAAACATAGCAAGTTAACGTCTTACTTTATATTGTAAGTCTTGTATTAATAGACTTCATGTTTGTGACTTTACAAAATCATAAACATTTATAATTAAAGTAATTATGAACACCACCTCGGGTTTCAATTAATATTTCAAGTTAATATTTACTACATATATTTAAGTCATTCAACGAATACTTAAATCCAAAGTAGTATTAGATTAGTTCATTTAATTATGTCATTCCATGAAATGTTCAACGTAAGAAACTGCAAAATCATCTATGCTCGTTCTCACGACACGTGGATATTTTAGCTTGGGCTACAATCTAGTTCACGTTTTCACATAACATAAATTGTAACTACAAGTGTTTCTTAAATATTGAATGACATAAATATTTAAAGTAGTATTTGTTATCACCTTGACACATGTTCTTAATGGGGAAATCATACACATTTAAATGTATAATTCTTATTGGAACGTTACTCTCTTACCTTGCGGTCAAGAGAATCCATTTAAATCATATTTATATGTGTTGTACCTTGCACACAATAAAGATTTCTCCTACTTGTGCATGGAACAACATTGTTAGCCTTAATAGTTTTTATTAGAAGTGATGGTCATTCACATTTAGGAACTTTGTAACGTGTGTTAGATATCGTGTTAGAATAGTCAACGGGCTCGTGGATTGGTCTAAGCTAAATGGGTATTAGTTGAGTTAAGCTAGCCTTATATCAATCCATGTCCAATCCAATCCATACGAAGCCCATACAAGGCCCATGGCTAAGCCTTAGGGCATTATGTTACTTGCACTATAAATACCCCTCAAAGTCTCATTTGAGGGGTGTGCTTGAAAGTGTGTGTGTGTGTGTGTTTTCTTTGGAATATACAACATCTTGTGTTCATCTTTCTCTCTACACATACACGGTTTTATAACATCAAGTCACCATCTTTCCATCTTTGTTTCTTTATTTCTACGCTTAGTTTGTATTTGTGTTTCACGTGTTCTACGCGTAAACATGGTATTTGAGATATAAGGTTGATATATTTGAGGTCCTGCAATTAGTATCAATCGCCTAACAATGGTTTAGGAGTGTTTGTGTTCGTTTTTTGGTTAAAGCTTTTCAAAAAGGTTGCGTTTTTTACATAGAACGAGACCTCTTTGTCATAAAGTTTTGATTTTTACGTGGTATTAAGCTTAAAGTTGTAGACTTTATTAATCTTTAAGTGTTTCGGAAGAAGTTTGTGCAAAAGAAATCGATTGCAAACGTGTTTTTGGGTGAAAAATTCGTGTTTTTGCAAAACTGGGCTGTTTTTACGCGTAAGCATCTTTTGGTCAAAACACTCTTTTTACGCGTAAGAAATTCAAAACCCTAGTTTTTTACGCGTAACTTTTTGGTGAACCATTTTCGTGCAACAACGGTTACTCAGTGCTTCCCTCACTTGGATAAGTTTGTGGAACACTTCAACTTGTGGATATCTTTTACACTGTGATAGTGTAAAGGATTTTTGGTTTTAAACCTAAGTTTACGCATAAGCATAAACGCTTACGAGTAAGCACACTATGCATAAGTTATCACTTACACGTAAGGTTTTTACGACTAAGTATTTTTGTTTACGCATAAATGATGAGTGTGTAAATACTCATCATTTTTGTACTGTTTAAACTGCAAAAACATCTGAAAACACTCAGAAATGCATCAAAATGATAAAAATATCACAAACAAGTGTTTTATATGTTTTAAATGCAAAAATATCAAAATCTGGTGAAAAACGTATCAAGTTTGCATAATTGGCAGTTTTAGTCCCCCAAGTTTGAAAAGTTGTCAAAAACAGTCCCTGGTAAAACCAAATAAAGAAAAATATCATTTTAAGTCCTTAGGGATTCAAAAGTTATCAAAATTGGTCCTTGAGATTCAAATTTACAAAAATACAACTTTAGTCCCTGGACTTTGGAATTTGGCAAAAATAGTCCTTTGAAAATGTGAAAATGTCAAGTCTAGTCCTTGCACTATTGAAGGTTGTCAATTTCAGTCCTTATGGTAACTTTGGAAAAATGACAGGAATGGTCCTTCAAGTTTTCAGAATTGCAAGATTAGTCCTTGTCTATTAAAGCCTTGTCAAAATTAAAAAAGACCCTTTTTTGACCCCTGCCAACCTTACCTCTTGACCCCCTTGTCATTACTGCTTTTGGACCCCCAGGTCAAAATAAGTCAAACCAGATAAAACCCGCCACCACCTGTCCTGTACACTCATCTTCCACCTCATGCTTGTCTTCCCCGACCAAGCCCTGCAACACTCCACCCTCTCCATCCCATTACCTTTCTCTCCACTCATCATTACCCCTACAAACCCACCCCCCACTACTTACCTATTTTCAGAGCCACAGGTTGAAAAAAAAGCACTTCCCGCCAAAAATGGAAAAACAGGCAATCCACTATAAACTCATTCATTGGTTGAATTGGGAGGTGGGATTGCATCAGAAGGCCACGTGGAGCTAAATTGAAGCATAAAAGAGGAGGAAGAGTCAACATAGAAGTAGTAGTTAATTTTAAAATTCACTTGTATGTCGTTTTTTCTTTAAATGTTTTAATTAGCTCAAAAGTCTGTAAGATCAAGTTGTATTGTATTAAGATTAAACCTTTTAATCATTATAACTTAGTTTCAAAGCTTAATTTTGTGGTTCCTTTACATTTCAAGTTTTTGAGCTTACTGTTAAAAATCTCCAATTCAAACTCTTGTTAACAAGCTTCAACAAGCTTATTTAAATAGTTAAACAAGTTTACTTAAGCTACTATAGCTTTTTGATAAACTTAGAATTCATTTTCAAGCAACTTTGGAATATGGTCAACAAAAGTCAAAGAAAATGCAAAATTGATGCAGAAGGTGTAAAAGTTGATGCAGGCATGAGAATGGGGTGAATTACAGTTATATGGGTTGATTTGATAGGTTAGTGGTACTTGTTTCACAGGTTGCAAGCCAAAGTGGTTTTAAACTTTAGTAAGTGATTTTTAAGTCTTTTAGCATAATCTCCATTTATAGTTATAATCTGTTAAATCCTGTTCAAATAGTAGTAATTAAGATATATTAAGCTAGTTTGATCAATGGTTTGTGCTTGTTTAGTGCTATAATAGTTTCAAACTTCACAACAGTTAGAAAAGTGGTGTTTGGTTTTGCTGATCAAAGGTTTATTCAGTGTTCAATATATGTTGGTTCATGCTAGTTTAGTCCATGTATACTCAATTGAGTCATTAAATTGACCTTGCAAACCATAAAGTCAACATTCCATTAAATCATCCTCAACTGCTCATCTGTTGTGGTTTTGGAATTGAAATCTCTTGATTTGTATTTAAATTACATAGACAAACCTTGAATCAGTGTCATTTCTTCATTAAGCAACAATATCTGTCCATAAATTTGATCCAAAGTTCAAGAAAGTCAAAACTTCTCAACTGACAAAAGTCAAAACATTTGCAAAAATCCAGTTTTTGGCCAATTAGAAGAATTTTTCATAAACTCATCTTTGGGTCAATTCAAGCCAAACTTTGGGTTTTATAAGATCCCTTGGTCTAGTTTCTTATCAATATTTTTGCTGGTTTTTGTTAATTTTTTAAAGCTCTCAAATAAGCTCATTAAGCAGGGCACATATGCCCTGCTCACAAGTTCAAGCAGAGCTGAGCTTTTCTCAGCTTTTTGCTAAGCCTGCACAGAGCTCCATAGAGCTTTTCTTTGGCTCATCTTTGGTTTAAGCCTAGTTAGCCAGGTCATCTTGAGGTCTTAACTTCTGTTTTTCCATTTGAGCTTATTTTGAAACCTGTGCATAAGCTCCAACTTGGTACCCTTAACTGTTTTTGCACTAGAAGTTCAATAAGCCAAATCTGTTGAATTTAGCTTATCAGAGGTTAAGGGTAGTTGAAACTAGCTATATTTGGTTCATTTTATCATAAAATAGCTTCTGTGAAGGTTTGGTGGTCCTGGGTTCTCACTTGCTTATTTAAGGTGCTTATTAATAAGCACTTATTATAGCAGTTCCATTTTCTTCCAAACAACACCATGTTTTTCTATTTTTCCTAGATTCCTAGTGTAATTTTAGAGTTTTCCTGAAATTTTCACATTTTTCCATAACAGTTTGCTATTTTTCTTAATTAAAAACAGTTTTTAGGATTATTTAAATAGCTTTTAATACAAATAATTCAGAAAAAGTCCAAAAAAATAACTTTTCATTCTTATTAAGTTTAGATAAATATAAAAAGTGAAAAAATTAATTTTCCAGATTTTTCATAGTTTATTTGGTAATTTTTAGTAATTTAATTAGTTTTTAATAGTTTAAAATTCATAAAAAAATAGAAAAATAATCAGAAAAATACAAAAATAGTTTTGAAAATTCTAGTTTGATATTTTAGACTTTTCCATTTCATAATTTTATTTTTCTAGCTTTATTTCCTAATTTCTTGTATTTTGGTTAATTATTAAATAGTTAAAAATAGTTTTTAATTAATAATAATTAGATAATTAGTTATAAAAATAATTTTCTTTTTCTAAAAAGTTTCTTTTATCATTAGGTTTATAAAAATATCATTTTCATATTTTTAGGGTTAATATTGTGTAAGTTTCACGTTTTTAATTGTACGTCGCGTAGATTTTAATTTCAGTTTTATAAAAACATAAAAACAAAACATCATTGTAAAAATAGTGATAGCGTTTATTTAATAGATTTTAACTTTTTAATCTTCTTTAATCTCCTGTAGTTTTTAAAAATCTCAAAAACATTACTGATCACTATCCTTAGTGGTTATTCGACATCTGATTGTGTTAAACACCAGTCATCCTCCGTGGGACATAACGACCCGGGAATCTACTGTATTCTCCTGATCTTAAATTGCATTTGTGTTTTAAGCAGTCTTAAGTCTGTTACGGTTAGCCATTCACAAGTGGCTAGCTTGTGTGATTAGACTTGACTGTTTAGCACAGATCAAAAAACTTAAGCTTAAGCCTAAAGGTTACGCGTAAGATACTGTTTACGCATAAGGAATCCTACGCCTAAGCTTTCTACGCATAAGAATCCTACGCATAAGCAATCCTATGCATAAGCACCAATTCCTACGCATAAGAACAAGTTTACAAGTAAGATTTTGAGCAAAACTTCAAACGGCTATAACTTTTGAACCGTAACTTTGTTTTCAGCGATCTACCCATCAAAACGATCGTGAGAATGAGGAGAATAGACCGTTAAATCAAGTTCAACTTAAGTTGATTCGGGTCAACCATCAAGTCCTAAAAACGCTCCGAAAAGAAGTTATTGAGGTTTTTACGTTTTAGACCAAATTTTCACTACAACAACCAAGCTTAATCTTCATCAATCACAACTCCTTTATCGTTGAATCGATCCTACATCAACTTTATCATAACATACCTTCATCAATGGCAACTCAACAAGACATTCGTGCAGCCGGTGCCAAAAACCGTCTTCCTATGTTGGAAAAAGGTGGTTATCTTCAATGGACAAGTCGAATGCTTCGTTACATCAAGACTAAACCTAATGGAAAATTAATGATTCAATCCATTAAGAATGGACCCTTCATGCCTCGACAAGTCCAAGACCCTGGAAATGCTGATGCAACACCTCCCGTCCCACCATTTTTTCATCTTAAAAAAGTATCGGAATACTCTGAAGAGGATCAGAAGCAAGTCGAAGCAGATGACATGGCAATTCATATTGTCCAACTGGGTTTACCAAGAGACATCTTTGCTGCTGTAGATAGTTGTGAAACTACTTTCGATATGTGGGAACGTGTTAGACAGCTTTGTCATGGAACTGAAATTGGTCAACAAGATACGGAGAACAAGCTGCTAACTGCTTAGGAGAAGTTTACATCTACTCCAGGAGAATCCATTGAATCCTACTATAGAAGGTTCTGCACTTTAATGAATGAGCTGATCAGAAACAAGTTGACACCCAGAACTATCGTGAGTAACATCATGTTCCTGAACAATCTACCAGAAGAATGGGGACGATATGTCACTATTGTCAACCAAACAAAAGACCTACATCAAGTGAACTTTGATCAACTCAACAATTTTCTAAAACAAAACCAAAATGAAGTGAATGAAGTCAGGAAAGAAAGATTTGCAAAGAATCATGATCCATTGGCACTCATTGCAAAGACTCAAACTCCAGTGACTACACAACAACAAGCTTCATCATCTTCCACTAACAACAACTTGCAGCAATACATTCCACAACAACAAGTTGTTATCTCGCAACAAAAAACCTATCCACCAGAACAACAACATTACCAGGAACAAGGAATCACTGATCTTGAAATTAAACAAGATTGCTACAGGCATTTGCATTTTTGGGTAAAGCATTCAGAAGTCGCTATTCTACACCAACTAACAACAACCAAAGGATTTCATCAAACACTCACAACAGGAAAATTGCTCAGCCGGGTGTAAACATTGGTCATCAAGGACAAATGGTTGGAGTTATTGCGAACCCACAGGGATATGCTACTGGATTTCAGATGGGTAATTAGGCGGTTCTGAATCAGGGTAATCAGTTGGGTCAGAATGTTAGAAATCAGATTGGGCAGAATGTTGGGAATAGAGTAGTGGGTAATCAGAATGGGAATGTTGCAGCTCCAGTCGTTGGGAATTATGGAAATGTGAATCAGGGTAATCAGGTTAAGTGTTATAACTGTCAAGGAGTGGGTCACATGGCAAGGAATTGTCCAACTAAGCCGAAAAAGAAGGATCTTGCGTATCTTCAGAAAGCTATCATGTTGGTACAAAAGGAACAATCTGGACTTCAATTGAGTGCTGAGGAACATGACTTTATGGCTATTATGGATGATTTGGAAGACCTCGAGGAAATCAATGCAAACTGCATCTTCATGGCAAATCTTCAGGAGACTAAGTACGACACTGACTCTGACGCACCTCCTGTCTATGACGCCAATGCAGTATCTGAGGTACTGTTGTTCCCCGTTCACTATCGTTTAAAACAGTTTAAATGTATAAAACAAGTTAATAGTGAACTATGACTGAAATTAACATAAGGAAAACACAGAGAGTAATTTTCAACATCATATTCTTATTAGAAATAAATCAACAATGAATACATTACCTCTCTAAGCTCAGGCTAAGTCTGAGCACAGCTCTTAGAGCTCACTGAGCTATCTCAGGAACTAAGTTGTATTTGGAGGAGCGAAAAGATGGCTTGTGTGTATGTGTGTTTTTACAATTCACAAGCTTAATCTTTTCACTCCATCTCTTATGCTATTTATACATGTATGATTTTTAACTCTTTCCTAAGTGACAAATCTGACATCATATAGAAGACAAAATACTGATGTATTTTGTCTTTGTTTACAAAGACTATTCTAAGTAAAAGACAAGGCTGCTTTCCATAACTTAGTGAGGACACTGAGCTTGTAAGTTAGCCATTCAGGGAAAGTTGACTTATGTTGATAAGCACTTCTTCTTATCTGATTCAAACTTTTCCCGCCTTGTCCCGCTCTTTATTCAGTCTATTTATCCTTCAGTCTTCTACTTCAGTTTGTCTTCAGTGTAAGTAGTTGGAGAGGAGTCTTAGGGATTCAGTGAGTTATTGTCATCAGTCACTGAATCCATCATCTTCTTCTTGACTCAGTCTTCACCCTTTAGGTTCCGCCTTACTGAGTGGAGAGACTTCTTCTACGCCTCGTACTGAGTATCTCGAAGATGACTCACTGAGAGGCTATGCACTTAGTGACCTGATTAGTGTTTAACGGACTGAACACTTGGGCTATTTTCTATTCAAATCCTAGATTAAGGGGTTTGGGTATTTACTGAACCCAACAATCTCCCCTATTTGGATATACAAATAGCCTAAGTGGTTGATCAATATAAGTGAACAAATGGCTTCTTCCTACACTGAATGTACTAATAAATACAATATGGAACACTGAATATTTTAACAAAACATACATCGTTTATTGATCAAATTACAAAGGTTCCTATCACTAGTACAAAAGATAAATCAAAATGATGTCAGTTGAGATGGATCCCCAGTGCTTCAAGCTTAGGCTTCTTTTTTAGGAGTGTTTCTTTGTCAGGGTGCTCTCTTATCTTGGCATTCAGGTCTTGGCAGAACCTGATGTTTGCTGGGGTTTGAATTTGAGAGGCCACTGGTATGTAGCTCAGCATTGCAGCCACACCAGCCTGATCAATATCACTCCATCTTTGAAAAGCAGGGTTTCCATAGACACCAATGTGGAATAGCCCTCTTTCAGGCTTCTCAATCACTAGATAGTTCACAAATTTCACACCTTCAGGCAGCTCCCTGTTGCATTCTAATCCAGGCACTTTGATTTCAGGTTGGAACTCAACTCTCTTCCTTTTGCCAGTAGATGATTGTGGTTGAGATCCTTGAGGTGCAGTTAAGGTGGGTTGAATTCCCAGTTGGGCTGGACAATCCCTCAGTCTTTCATATATTTTACTGAGCATCTTCATCAGGTCCTTAACCACCGCATTTTTCTTCTTTTCAATAATTGGACCAAGTTCATCGTGTTCAGTGATCCCGAAGTCAGTGAATTTGAGAGGATTATGAACTTCGAAGTGTCTTTTATCATCCCCTCTGTAAACGTTCATGGCCAGATGTTTGATATTGGGGATGATTTTGACATCTGTGATCTTTTCAAGAAGCCTTTGGCTTGTCATTGTCCAGTTGTAATGCTCAATTCTGCTTTGCCTGAGAGCTTCAGTTTTCTTCTTCTTTTCTTCCAACTATTTTCTCATTGCAGTCATCTGAGCAGCCTGAGCTTCCTTGAACTTTTGTCCTGCCTGACCCTTTGGAGCTTTCTTGGATCTAATCCCATGTTTTCAGCTTCTTCGGCGACAACCTTTGCCAGTGCTTCTCTGTTCTTTTTCTCTTCCTCGTCTAGTTTCAATCTTCTTTCTTCTTTAGCAAGATGTTTACTCAGCTGTTGTGGTGTGAGCAGGTATTCAGTGTCGCCGATTTTATAGGGAATCTTCTCAGGCTCAGTGGCTTCCATAATGCCTTTGCCTTTGTCCTGGCCTGAGGAAGATGATGCAACCAAGGGTGGTGGTGTTGATGTTATTGGTGTGATTACTGTCAGTGTTGTTGTGGTTGATGTTGTTGGTGGGATTGATGAGATGGGTGTTGTTGAGACTGGTGGTGGTGATGAGATTTGAGCTACTGATGCTGATGGTGTTGGCTCCCCCTCAGTGTGAGAAGTAGGTTCTTCAACAATATTCTCCCCCTCAACTGTTACCGGAGCTTCAGTGAGGGCAAGAGTTGGAGTTGGTGCTGAGGGGGATGGAGCTGCCTGACCCTTGAAGGCCTGATAAATTTCAGAGATCATAGCCTTAATGTCCGAAGTGTCGCTTTGAATACCAGTGACCTTTGTTTCCAAAGTAGCCTGAGAAACTTCTAGAGTTGTCATTCTGGGCCCAAGATTCTAGGCCAGAGATGAGGATGCCTGAGCCAATGTAGCCACCTGCGTATTCAAAGAGTCCAATGTAGCTTGAAGAGACTGGACTGAGGATGGAAGACCCTGAACATTTGTAGACTTGAGCATATTGAGCAGTTCAGTGAGGTTTGTGGATTGTTTCAAGTACACCTCAGTAGCCTCCAGCACTTTAGAGTTGAGTGTTGGGTCTTCTTTGACAAACTCCCTGATTTCATCTATCGTGGTACCTACACCCTGAAGATGCCTGAGGAATTTAGCCATGTTTTCATCCAGTCGGTGAATGTTGTCATACATGAGATCCCTGTGCTCATGAATATTTTCATCAAAGCCATGTACCTCAGACTTTAGATCAGCATAACTCGCAGCAACCTCAGTGTGTTGTTCCCACAATGTGTCAGTGACCCCAGAATATAACCTTCTTGAAGCTTTAGTGATCCACTGAACGAGCTGTCTTTCAGTAAGTGGGAGAACATTATTAAATCTTTCAAATTCATCAGTGGAGGAAGAGGAGTCATCATTGTCAGGCTGGACTGGTGATTCAGTATGCTCCTGTGGATCAGGCTGAGGCTCTTGTTTAGCTTGAACCTCAGCCTTCATTTCTTCTCCAGCTGATAAGATTTCATCATCAGTCTCAGCAAGCTCATCTTCAGAAAATAATATCCCAGTGACAGCAGCAACAGTTAACAAGGGGTTGGTGATGGGTTCCATATCAGCGGGTGGTATGTTTCCCTCTGAGTCTTTGTCCCCCGTTGACCCCTCGAACACTGGTGGGCGTTTCCCAGTGCCTTCGCTGGAGTCAGGATTGGTTGTGGGTTTCGTATCGGTGGGTTGTTCCTTTCCCTCCGAGTCTTTGTCCCCCAGTGACCCCTGAGACACTGGTGGGCGTTTCCCAGTGCCTTTAGCAGAGTTAGTGATAGTTGTATCCCTATCAGCGGGTTGTTTGATTCCCTCTGAGTCTTTGGGAGCGATCAGTGTGCCCTCAGACAAAGGCTTGGATTTGCTAATGTCATCATTGGGCGTTGTGGAAGGCGCTCCCCTACCAACGGGTTGTATGTTTCCCTCTGGATCTTGGGGAGTAGTGGTTGTGACCAAGGGCACTGACTATGATGTATCAGTGTCCTTCGTTGTCACTGTGGTGGATGTTGCCTGGTCAGTGGGTGTCTTTTTAGTCTCGGGCCTTTTGTGCCTTTTAGGCTGTGTTCCTGAAGCCTCAGGGCCCTGGGACAGTCCCAGTCTGATACTTCCCCTTTCTCTTTTTAGGAGCAGGTTTTGGAGACACTGATCCCTCCTGGTTGTTTACAGCAACCATATGGGCCGTCAATTCAATAGGAGTGACAAGGGATGGGTCTTTTTGAAATTTTGATTGGCTCAGGAAGCCTGGTAAAGCACCAAAATTTTCTTCCTGAGGGTAGTTTGAACCCAGTAACACTTGTAAAGCACAAGAGACAAACCTAGGATACGAAACATATTTCGTCCTAGTTTTGCTCTGTAGCTTGGTTACGAGATCACTGTAAATGATCTCCCCTATGTCGACAGTGGCCCCGTTCATTAAGCAGTATGCCATCATTAACTGAATAGAGTTAACTTGTTCAGTGGATGAGTGGTTCCCGCCGAGGACCTGAATCACAAAAGTGAATAGGATCCTCCAAGCCACGGGAAATGATCTTTTGGTGACTGGGGTCTTGTCCAAAAACGTTGGATCTAAAACGATTTGTTTTAACCCATCCTTCACTGTGGAGGGTTCAGGATGGGAGACATAAACTCCTTTGTTATAATCCAACCCTGTTGAAGTGCAAAACATTTTGTAATCCAGGGTGAATTGTTGTTGCCCCCCATGAAGACTGAATCTGATGAGATATTCCCTAAGAGGTCTGAGGTTGTTCTCATCAGTGGAGGGTGTCGGGTCATAGGCCTTGGCTGTTGCCCAAAACTCCCTGAGGAGATTTTGGTAAACAATGGAGGGACATTTAATAAAGGCCGTTTTCAGTAGGCAGTTAAACAAAAATTTCATAATGTCTTTGTAGACTGGGACAGTTTCAGGGTATTCAAAGTTGCCTATGACATTATTTGTTTTAAATTCAACATTTGTAAGATCCCCTACCCACTGAGAAGCAAACTGGAGAGATTGAGTTCTAGCCATTTCCATATGAAATATTTTAGGGTTTTGAAAATATTTTGACTAGAATAATCAAAGTTGTTTTTGATCTCTCAAGTTTGTGATGAAAAACTTTTGTAAATGTTTACAAGAAGGTTTTTTTTTCAAAAGAGGTTTGAAGAGTTTTTGAGCACACACAAATATTTCTGAGTTTTAGAAATGATTTTGACAGAGTTTTGTTGCAGAAAATGATTTTTGTGTGTTTATTTGTTTTGGAAGAGGGTATTTATAGAGTGGTGAAAAGGGTGATTTGTGCACAAATGGGAATATTTAAGAGTCGGTTTTTGAAAAACGTTTGAATTTCCACATTTAATGCTACCACTCCATTAACCGCAGTAAAATCCCGTTTTTTAAGGGAACAGTTGCAGTGCACAGTAAAAGTGCACTTTTGCAGAGATAAAATATCAATTTGATATTCTTGTGAGGAGGCATTAAATGCCAAGTGGGATGACAGTAAGACAAAGAGACATATATTCCTATATTAAATTGGCATAGTTACCAACCTAGGACATTTAAGTAACTGATACTTGGATCATTTAGTTACTCATTCAATGCTCTTTGTCAAATGTCAGGGACCCTGAATGAGTCTTACTCATTCAGTTAGAGGTTTATTTTGGGTGTTCAGGGAGGATGGACCATTTTAGAGAACTTACTGAGATTGGTTTTCAGATACTTGACTTTCAATGTCAAGCATTCCCAATTCAACTTTCAGTCTCCTGAAGGTAGGTTCATCCAAGGGTTTGGTGAAGATATCAGCCAGTTGATATTCAGTAGGGATTAAATGAAGTTCTATGTCTCCTTTCATTATGTGATCCCTGATGAAGTGATATCTGATATCAATGTGTTTGGTTCTTTGGTGGAGGACAAGGTTGTTGGAGATTGCAATAGCATTGGTGTTATCACAGAAGATGGACACCATTTTGTAATGGATGTTATAGTCACTGAGTTAACTTTTCATCCATAATACATTGGCACAACATCCCGCTGCAGCTACATATTCAACTTCAGCTGAGGACATAGCCACTGATTGTTGCTTTTTAGCACTCCAACAAACCAGTTTTCCTCCAAGAAATTGACAGGACCCTGAGGTACTTTTTCTGTCCATGTTGCAGCCAGCGTAATCAGAATTAGAATAACCCTTGAGATCAAACCCTGAGCATTTTGGATAATAGAGTCCAAGATTTGGGGTTCCCTTCAGGTACCTGAGTATTCTTTTGGCTGCAGTGAGGTGGGATTCTTTAGGATTGGACTAATATCTTGCTATTAGACAGACTGAGAATTGGATGTCTGGTCTAGAAGCAGTTAGATACATCAGTGATCCAACAATCCCTCTGAAATGAGTTTGATTGACTGATTTGCCAGTGAGATCAGGTCCAAGGTTGTTAGGTAGATCCATTGGAGTCTTCACTGAGGCACAGTCAGATATCTCATATTTCTTCAAGAGATTTCTGGTGTATTTCTCTTGACTGATGGATATTCCTTTATCAGTTTGCCTGATTTGTAGTCCAAGAAAGTATGTGAGTTCCCCCATCATGCTCATTTCAAACTTCTTTGTCATCAGTTTTTCAAACTGTTTGCAGAGTTTGTAGTTTGTTGAGCCAAAAATGATGTCATCAACATACACTTGGACCAATATCCCATCCTGTTGAGTTCTATAGACAAACAGTGTGTTGTCTATCTTTCCTCTGACAAACTTTTTTTGTATCAGGAAGGCTGAGAGAGTTTCATACCATGCCCTTGGAGCTTGTTTAAGTCCATAAAGGGCTTTGTCAAGCTTGCAGACATAGTCAGGGAATTCACTACTCTCAAAGCCTGGGGGTTGCTGAACATACACATCTTCCTTGAGATCACCATTTAGGAATGCACTTTTAACATCCATTTGGTAGACCCTGAAGTTCATGTATGTTGCATAAGCAAGGAAGATCCTGATGGCTTCCATTCTTGCAATAGGAGCAAATGTCTCATCATAGGCAATGCCTTCTTGTTGACTGTAACCTTTGGCTACAAGTCTGGCTTTGTTTTTAATGATAGTGCCATTTTCATCAGTTTTGTTTCTGAAGACCCACTTCATTCCTATAACTACTACATCCTGAGGACATTTGATCAAGGTCATGACTTTGTTTTGTCAAACTGTTGCAGTTCTTCTTGCATGGCCTGAACCCAGCTTGGGTGTTTAAGGGCCTCAGTGACACTTTTGGGTTCTATATCTGATAGGTAATCAGCATATAGACATTCATTAGTTGAAGCTGCAGTTAGATTAGCAGCCATGCTTCTAGTGAGCATGCCCTCAGTGGGTTCACCAATGATGTTTACAAGCTCAATGTCCTGAGATCTTGTCCACTTACTTTGTGGTCTTGGATATGAGCTTGAAGATGTCACTGGGAGTTTAGATGTGAGTTCAGGTGTAAGAGCCACAGAATGATTTAGAACATCTGTAGAGATGTCTTGTTCAGGGTGAGGTTCATGAGTTACAGGTTCCTGATCATTTGAATCAGTGTTTCCTATCCCAGCAGGGACTGACTGATTATCAATGAACTCACTGATGGTTGGTTGGGGTAGGTTGTCAGGTAAGACATAATATGAGATGTCAGCATCAGCTTGATATGAGGAATTAAATTTAATGTTGTACTCATCAGGAGGATATCTTGATGAGTTATCAATTCCTATTTCCTCCACTGAGGTGTTGGTGAAACTGATGCTTTCAGCACTTTCATCAAAGGTGACATGAAAGGTTTCCTCAACTTGTTGTCTCCTTGTGTTAAAAACCCTGAAGGCTTTGGAGATCAGTGAGTAGCCTAAGAAGTATCCATCATCAGCTTTTGCATCAAACTTGCCTAGATGATCCTTGTGGTTATGAATGAACACAGGACATCCAAATACATGAAAATAGCTGATGTCAGGAAGTCTACCTTTGAAGATCTCATATGGGGTTTTATTATGTCTTTTGACAATGATTGGCCTGTTTTGAGTGTAACAGGCAGTTTTGACTGCTTCAGTCCAAAAATGCTTTGAGAGGGCTGAGCCATTTAACATAGTTCTAGCAGCCTCAATGAGAGTTATGTTTTTCCTTTCAGCAACCCCATTTTGTTCAGGGGTATATGGAGATGAGAAATTTTGAGAAATTCCTTTTCCATCACAGAAACTCTCAAGCTCTTGATTTCTGAACTCAGTACCATTGTCAGTTCTGATTTGTTTAACTGTAATGTCATTATGGTTTTCTATCTTCCTGGTGAATGACATTATTGTATCAGCTGCCTGACTCTTTTTGGAAAGAAAGTATACCCAAGTGTATCTTGAGAACTCATCAACAATTACAAGTGTATACTTCTCATGCTGGATTGATCTGGGACTGACAGGTCCAAAGAGATCCATGTGCAGGAGGTGAAGGCAGCTTTTGATGGAGAAAATTTGTTTGGTTTTGAATGATGCTCTGTGGTGTTTACCCTTTTCACAGGCAGAGCATGGTTTGTCTTTTGCAAAAACCAGTAATGGTAAGCCAAGGACCTTGTTTTGTTTTGCCAAGTTGTTGAGGTTTTTGAAGTTTAAGTGTGAGAGTCTCTTATGCCACAGCCAATTGATAGTTTCAGTGGCTTTATCAAAGAGACACGTTCCATCTTGGGAGAGTGTTGACATGTCTAGCACATAAACATCATCTCTCCTAGGAGCTATCAACACAACTTCCTTGTTGGCATTGAAAATGGTACCTTGTTTATCATTGAATTGTACAATGTAATTAGCATCACATAGTTGACTGACACTGATGAGATTGTATTTGAGACCATTGACATAGGCTATTCTAGAGAAAACTATTCCATTGCAGTTTACTAAACCATAACCTTCAGTGGGACATGATGAGTTATCACCAAATACTACCTTGGGCCCTTGTTCCTTTACATACTTGTGAAGATATTCCTTCACACCAGTCATGCTTCTTGAGCATCCACTGTCTAGATGCCAAATAGGCTCCCTTGCATGTCTCTGCACAAGTAGTAAACTGAATTAGTTTCTCTTAGTGACCGCTTGGGTCTCAAGGTCTCTTTGAAATTTGCAATCGACTCATGGTCAGTGATTGTGTGCATAGTGCTACCATAGGTTTTGCATTTAGAGGCTGAGGATGACTCAGTGACTCTGGGTTGTTTGGAATTTCTCCTTGCATGAATGACACTGTCATGTTGGGATGTCTCATGAGCTGTATTACCGCATATATCATAGCATGTATTCATGAGACAATCATCCTGATGATGATCATTAAACCCACAGTGAGGGCACAGAGGAAAAGGTTTTGCTCTATTCTTTGGAGCATCTTTGGAGGATGAAGCATACTGATGACCAACTTTGGTATAGTTTGCTTGACTGACATACTGTAGATGGTCTGCAGTCCTGTGATCATTCTTTTTGCAGATCATGCAAAAAAGGATTCTATAGCAGTTGTCAGTGGTATGGCTGGTGTAATGACACAGCTCACACTTTTGTTTGTTTTTGGAGGTTGACTTAGACTTTGAGGAACTGGAGGAAGCTGACTTTTTCTCCTTGATTGGTTCATAGAACTTTTCAATAGATTCCATTTTTTCAGTAAGCTTCCTCACAAGTTCAGTCAGTTGCTGAATTTGGTCAGCTTCAGTGGGGACAGAGGATGTTGAAGTCTCAGTAGGAGTAGACTCTTGTTGAGTTTGTTTTGTTGGTCTTTTCAGGATGGTTCTACCAAGTCCAGACCTTTCTTTTGGTGAATGAGGATTGAATTGTAATGGAGTAAGCTCAGAGCTTGGAGCAGCACCCTGAAGACGTTTCAGTGGTGGAAGCGGTGCTTGAGATTCTGCTTTAGACTCAGAGATATGTTCAGTACTACTGGGCACATCAGGGAGTCCAAGCATGCTCTTTAGAGCTTGACTTTCAGGCTTTAGAATCCTTCCAGAATCGAAATTTGGAAGCTTACTCTCAGGATTAACTCGTTCAATCCAATCACTGGAATTGGGATCAGCCAACATATTTGTAATCATGCCACCAGACACAAATGGCTTAGGAGACTTATCTTTGTTGAGAGAGTCAGGGAGATAATCTTCACCTATGACTCTTTTCTTGCTACTAGGGGCTCCCATAGTATCAAAGACCCTGGGATTCTTAGCAGTCCAACTATTAAGAATATCATTTGCCTTTTTAAGTTCATCTTGAAGATTCTGATTTCTTTTAACTAGTTCAGTGTTTTGAATTTGCAAAGTGACAGCCTCAAGCTTAGCATGTTTTAAAATAAGCAATTCATCCCTACACTTATTCAATTCAAAACTTAACTTGTTGTACTTAGAAAAAAGATTCAGTCTTTGCTCTTCTAAAAACTTAAGGTCTACATTTAGATAATTCATATAAGACTGCCAATCAGAGTCATCATCCATAGAAAGTAAAATGTTTACCTTCTTCATTGTGATGTTGACCCATTACCCGTTCCTAGCATGATTCTTCCCAACAGCTAGCTTGTCCTCTTCTGAGAGAGCCATCAGAGCACTGACATGTACCATTTCATCATCAGATGAGATTGGCTCTTCATCCCAGTCAAAGGTTTCAGCAACGAGGCCTTTGTTCTTGCCCTGCACAGTTTTAACATTTGTTGTTGTCTCTGAGGGACTGGCCTCAAGCAATGCAAGCTTAGCTTTAGCTTTCTTATACTTGCTTCATAATCAATGGTTTTGTTATTATCAGATTTATTTTGAAAGTTTTGATGAGACTGATACATTTTTGGTTGAAATTTGCTAAAGCCTGAGGACTGATTTGAACCTGATGGTTTATAAGAGGGTTCTGAAATTGTTTTAGAAAAACAGTCTTTTACAAAATGACCCTTTTTGTGACACTTAAAGCATTCAGTGTCCTCAGTTGCTTTAGCACTAGAAAAACATTTGTTTCTTTTTATAAACCTTCGAGAGTTAGCAAGGAGTGCCCTTTCCTGAAATTCAGTGTTCAGGTCGTTTAGGTACTCCTCACTTGATCTCTCATCAAGCTCATCATCTAAATTTTCTTGAAAATCTTGAACCACATTGTTAGAGAAGAAAGTAGTTGATATGGGTGCTGAAGTGGTGGTCAGGGACTTCTTGACTTTCTGAGACTTCTTTAAGTCAGGGTATCGTCTGTTGATGAGGTTTTCCTCATAGACAAATTTCCCATAAATCTCAGGAAGCTCAAGATTTTGGATATGATTAGCATTCCTGAGTCCCTGAAAGAAATTCAACCACTTCGTAGGGAGACTGTTTACAAAACCAACATTGATTTCATGTTTGGACAACTTAACACCATCATTTGAAAGTTCATTTAAAAGAGTTTTGTATCTGGTGTAAGTTTGAGAGAGAGTTTCTGAGTCCTTAGCCCTGAAGGTGTTATACTCAAGTTTCAGGTCCATTATCCTATTTTCCTTGGTATCAGATGGTCCTTCATGACTATGAACTAGGTCATCCCAGGTTTGCTTAGCTGTACTACAGCTTATAACAGACTCCATAATATCGTCAGAAAGACAAGATATTATGATACTTTTGAGTCTTTGGTCCTTGGTGACCACTCTCCTTTCATCCTGGGTCCACTGGGCTTCAGGTTTGGGCAACCCTTCAGCAGTCTTTGGGATAAATGGACCTTCATTTATACACTTGATATAATAAGGTTCCATCCTAATCAAATAGCAAAGCATTCGCTTTTTCCATTTGTTAAATTTTCCAACTTCAAGTCTAGGGGCAACAGCTGAATAAGCTCCACCCTTTTTATCGAACAGTTGGGGTACATCAATTTCAGCCATTTAGGATCCTAATTTAAAAACTTTTAGAGCGGCCTAAAAACGAGTTTTATAATTAACCTGGCTCTGATACCACTTGTTGTTCCCCGTTCACTATCGTTTAAAACAGTTTAAATGTATAAAACAAGTTAATAGTGAACTATGACTAAAATTAACATAAGCAAAACACACAGAGTAATTTTCAACATCATATTCTTATTAGAAATAAATCAACAAAGAATACGTTACCCAAGTACTTGCGGAATAGTACTTGGGATTGAAATGACAAAGTTGGGTGACTCCTCTCTAAGCTCAGGCTAAGTCTGAGCACAGCTCTTAGAGCTCACTGAGCTATCTCAGGAACTAAGTTGTATTTGGAGGAGTGAAAAGATGGCTTGCGTGTATGTGTGTTTTTACAATTCACAAGCTTAATCTTTTCACTCCATCTCTTATGCTATTTATACATGTATGATTTTTAACTCTTTCCTAAGTGACAAATCTGACATCATACAGAAGACAAAATACTGATGTATTTTGTCTCTGTTTACAAAGACTATTCTAAGTAAAAGACAAGGCTGCTTTCCATAACTCAGTGATGACACTGAGCTTGTAAGTTAGCCATTCAGGGAAAGTTGACTTATGTTGATAAGGACTTCTTCTTATCTGATTCAAACTTTTCCCGCCTTATCCCACTCTTTCTTCAGTCTATTTATCCTTCAGTCTTCTACTTCAGTTTGTCTTCAGTGTAAGTAGTTGGAGAGGAGTCTTTTCACGAAACAAAAAGCAGGAAGAAAGCAAGCTGTCCTCAGACTTTCTGTCTTTTTTCAACCTCTGAAGGGTACCCTACATGGCACCTCTAAGGATTCAGTGAGTTATTGTCATCACTCACTGAATCCATCATCTTTTTCTTGACTCAGTCTTCACCCTTTAAGTTCCGCCTTACTGAGTGGAGAGACTTCTTCTACGCCTCGTACTGAGTATCCCGAAGATGACTCACTGAGAGGCTATGCACTCAGTGACCTGATTAGTGTTTAACGGGCTGAACACTTGGGCTATTTTCTATTCAAATCCTAGATTAAGGGGTTTGGGTATTTACTGAACCCAACAGGTACCAATCACTGATCCATGCTATTACAATGTCATATTTGATGTGTTTACTCATGACGAACAGCATTCTATGACATCAGCACCTACCTATGATACATACCTGGACAATCCGAGTTGTAGCAATACTAACTCTGAGACTCCAGATGTGGATCCTAGTGGAGACTGTGTGGCACAAAATACTAAGACTGATGAGGAAACACGTGCTTATTTTGAATTATTAATCAATAACTGTGGCATTGGAATTGAGAAAGTTAGAACGGTCAATCGCGAAGTTAAGGCCGCGAATGCTAAATTGACCGCTGAGCTTGAGAGTTACAAGGAGAACGCAAAAGCCTTTGAATTTCATAAAAACAAAGAATCAAAATTAGAAATTGGTTATCGAAATTTGGTTTCTAAAGAACAACTATTGCAAATCAAGTATAATACACTTGATGTGAATTTGAACTTGAAAATTAAATCTTTAAACAAGGAATTTTCTGATTTAAATGACCAACTTTCTAAACAAAAAGAAATATTTTCTGATCTTGAAAAAGAGAAGAAGCAGTTGATTACTGATTTTTCAAAACGAGAAGATTCTCTTCTTGATGAAATTCTTGATAAAAATGAAAAAAATCCAAACTTTGGAAAATTTGCTTCTTAAAACGGGTCATTCTGCTCAAACAATCAAGATGCTTTTTAATCAATTAAATCCACATTTTCATACTAATCATAGAATGGCACTTGGTAACGACCCTTCTTCGTTCCTCAAGAAAGCTCCGAAACCTCAGAATGTGTTAAATAATGGAAATGTTTTACATGAACCCATTATTGTTCGTGATTCTCTTGAAACGTTAGAACTATCTGAGGAGAGTAGATCAAAAATGAAACAAAAAAATCCGAAACTAAACCAATTGATTATAACAAATGGAACAAAATTAACAGAATTACTTTTGTTAATCAAAAAGAAAAGTCAAAGTTTTCCATCACACCAAGTGTTTCAAACAAAGAGTCAACACCTGTTTCAAAATCTGTTTCTTCAAAAATGGCTTTCGTATATTTCAGTACGAAACCCGAACAAAAATGATGACTTTTGATTATTTCAAATCAAAACTCGTATTTTTAAAGAAAAATCAAGTGTACGCTTCAATGCACTACATTTAAAACTGGTGAGAAATCATCATCATCTTGAGCACCTTTCAAGATTGTTCAAAAAGATTTTCAAAATCTTTCAAAATATTTTGTTCTCAAGATAACTCCCTCTAAAAACCCTTTAATTGATTATGCTTTATTAAAGGGGGAGTATAAAACTAAAATGTTCAAAATTCATGCTTAAATCAAATCCGTTTGTCTCCCCAAAAAGATTCTAAAAATGTTAATTAATCCGTTGATATCAAAAATATCACGAACATGCTATTTTTGAGGGGGAGGAGACGTGATTAAAATGTGATCAAAAAGTTTAATGATCGTTGTTTGAATCTCAAAATGAGATCGACTCAGTTGAAACCAATGAATTGACGAGGAATCATGTACCATCTCGAGAAACTTTTTATGGACTTGATCAGGACGGGGAATAATTTCAAGCTAGTTCTCTAGTGATGTAAACGTGTCTCGAATCGGTCTAGTACATTTAAAGTCGATCAATTCAAAAAGTGCAAACTCTACCCTCTATGTGCAGATTTCTGACAAAACTTATAAGTACATGTGAAGGGGGAGTGTTTCTGAAAATATAAAACTCACTGAGTGTTTCAAACATGTTTTCTATCATAAACACTCTGAGAGATTTTCAAGAAAAATGGTTTTATGGCAACAATAGGACAATCATGGAGTTATAAGGTGACTAAGGATAGGAAATTCGTCCTATGATCCGCCAGAGCCGGAGGGATCTACCCAAGGACATCACAAATAGTTATTATTAGAAGTCCTTAGGAATGATTGAAAAAAGGAGTAATGTGAGAAAGGAGAAAGAAGGGGTTGAAGAATTAAAAAGAAAAGTAAAGAAAAAGGGTGAAAAGAAATAGCCCTCCATAATCAACCTTAGGGCAGAAACCGGGTTCAATTCATCTGCTACTGGTTGTCACTAGATGACACTGGTGTTGAAGACAAAGACGTCATGGACCCAGTGACGCACTACACTAAACCTTCTTGCCACTCAATTCCTCTTAAAAGGATTTGTTTCATTCTCACTAGGAACCCTACATAATCTATTGACCTTCTCTTAGAGTTGGTTGGTATTGAAGAAGGAGACCCTCTCCCTAGTCTCCGCTCAGGAAAACTAAAATGCACTATTGAGTCTAGAGCCACGAGATTCATCAAAAAGATCTCATAGGAACACTTGACATGACATCGCTTGTTGTTCATCTATAAGGGCACAAGTGATATATTCTAGGTCCTACGCATATCTTAGCAATCTGCCAGAACATTTATGAGAAGTTTCACATATGTGATCTTCAGTGATTGAATGGAAAATCCTGCCAGGGTCAACATCAAGCAGCCCTGACAGAAGGTCACTTTGGTAACTCCCCGTGGATTATGCTTAGTGTGTCTCAAACGGTTTACAGTCGTGGAGTGATGTTTTGGTGTACTTCAGCGACTCATCTGAACTGTAGGTGTACCTCGGTACATCGCGTTATCTCACTTGTGGGACTCCAGTTCAGGAACGGCCTTTGTAAGAATTAGAGATGTGTTTTCACACTATGCTGTAAACACCCTCGAAATTCAAACTTGTAAGTGCCAGAATCCGCTTATTACTAACCTGTTTTTATGTTTTCTTCTTATGGAAGCTCCGGAGCGGATTGATCGTGCAGATTCCCCACATGCTCATACCAACAACACATGAAAGTTCTCATCAAAATCAAAGGCAACAAAAGTTTAAGATGATTCTTCGTCAATGTCAAAGAATCTACAACGTTTATAGACTCAAGAACTACATCATTGGTCACCAAAAGACAAATAGAAGTGTGAGCATGGTGGAGAAAGGCGTGGAGACACCTAACCAACAAAGTTGACAAATGGCTCTATACCACATTAACTGATCACAAAGCATGAAGGAAGAAAGAATTAAGACTATTCTATATCTACATACAAAGTTCAAGCTCGAGAAAAGTAAAGACCTAATCAAGTGGAGCATCTTTTGAATGACCACCCCTTAGGGGGAGATTGTTAGCCTTAATAGTTTTTATTAGAAGTGATGGTCATTCACGTTTAGGAACTTTGTAACGTGTGTTAGATATCGTGTTAGAATAGTCAACGGGCTCATGGATTGGTCTAAGCTAAATGGGTATTAGTTGAGTTAAGCTAGCCTTATATCAATCTATGTCCAATCCAATCCATGCGAAGCCCATACAAGGCCCATGGCCAAGCCTTAGGGCATTATGTTACTTGCACTATAAATACCCCTCAAAGTCTCATTTGAGGGGTGTGCTTGAAAATGTGTGTGTGTGTGTGTTTTCTTAGGAATATACAACATCTTGTGTTAATCTTTTTCTCTACACATACACGGTTTTATAACATCAAGTCACCATCTTTCCATCTTTGTTTCTTTATTTCTACGCTTAGTTTGTGTTTGTGTTTCACGTGTTCTACTCGTAAACATGGTATTTGAGATATAAGGTTGATATATTTGAGGTCCTACAAACATCATGTAGCAGATAAACAACACGATACGCGTTCGTTTATTTGATTAATATGATTTTTGTCATAGATATAATCAAGTAGATGTAGAACTATATTGTTTAGTAAGGAAACGCACATGACTCTCCTTAAAAACATAAGTGCCTACAGTTGGAAAATAATTATCTTTGAAGATAATCTGGGTTACTACACAGGAAATAAGGCTTGTAGCTCCTACTGAATTAGAAATCATTATAACAACTTCTTATTCAGTAATGCAACACAATGCTCCCACTGAATTTGACAACATTTTAAATTTTTCATAACCAGTGAAAACAACTTGCTCGCTTTTAACTTTCCTACACCTTTAAGAACCATACGTAATGATTACTAAGGTACTAAAAGGTGTATTCTACTCTGTGAATGATGGGTTATCCATCAATGTTATTAACTTAAAAAACTGGGTATGCAATTTCTTCCTTAACAGGTCTACCATCCCCATACTGGTATGTAGCACCTTTAAAGGCTAAAGCAAAACAACTAGATAAAATATGCTAGTTTGCCTTTTACCAATTTTTGCGGTAATTAGTCTAGCTTCTAATTTAGTAACTCATATACATGTTTTCCACTTAACCAACATTCATGTTTGTTACAAAGGAATTCATTCACCAAATGAGGGTAATGAAATCTTTATAGAAAATATGATGTGCAATTCATTGCTATGAGTTACATTAGAATTTAGACAATTCAAACGTTTCTATTATACCTTTCTCATTCATGAAAAGGAATAGGATTGAGTCTCATGTTTTTCCCATGGAAAAGAGACTTCGTTTGTCTTTTCGGTAAATTATTCTCGATCAAACATTTGTTTGAAAGCAGAATGGATCAATTTACTGATCAAATACTAAACCTCGTTTACGGTTAAATGTTGCATTTATACATTCAAAAGAATTACAAAATTCAATTTTAGTATTTTCGATAATTAACCTTTTCAAGAAAATTAATTACCCATGGTTCATAAGCATATAACCATTCAATTTTCACTGAAAAACTAGGATCCAAATTGACATAGTTTCATCACATCAGTTGATCTGCTAGTAATGAAAGTATTCAAAATGGTACGAGTCGAACCTCAATTGCCAATTTTCAAATTGCAACTCCTAGATTTATGAGATTTACATTTAGCCAATTTCAATTGCCATGTTAACATGTTTTATCCCCATCTTATGCCTTGAGTTGTCAGTTCTCACTACAAAACTCAATTAAGTTGTCCAACTTAAGAAACTGCAAAATCATCCATGCCCGTTCTCACGTCACGTGGATATTTTACCCGTTGATTACGATCTAAATCACGTTCTCACGCAAATAAAAGTTAATCTCAGGTGTTTCCGTTTCGTTGGATGTCATATAACTTAAATTAAGGGTAATAATTTTGATGTCAAATCAAATATGTACAAAGATGTCATGCATTCATCTTCGTAGCATAGTTTTTATTAAAACATTTATTTATCTTGTTTTAATGTATAAGCTTTTCATCATCAAACTTTAATTGAGGTATTAGATAACCAATTAAAGAATCACCTTAATTACCACTATATCCTACTACTGCATGAGTCATAAGACCCAAGTTATTCAGATAATTACCACAAAAGTGGTGCATAGAAATTAAAGTAATTCACCCTTAAGATTTTATGCACACATATAGGAATACTTGGTAGCTCCATTAAGACGCACAAACGAGCGGAGAATCAGGTCAGCGCGAAACATATTAAAAACCCTCATCTTTAGGGTGTCACAATTTAATGCAAACCCTCCTTGTACCCATCACACAGTTTGTCATTAATGGGTGAGCCGTTCTAACTATTATGTGCAAAAATCAATCAATTAAACGATTATGATTACTATCCTTAAAATTACATGTTTCACCATTGTTTAGGTCAGTTTATTTTTCTTGTAAAAATACCCTTGTTACACATAACAAACAAGCAAGTATTTAAAAAAATAAACAAATAAACAATGAATGCATAACATAATAATAAGTCATGCATATCAAATAGCCACATGCAAACCTTTTGATAAATCCTATTAATAATCAATTCTAGATCTGTCAATATGTATATATTTAATTAAGACTTTCACCCGTTTTCAGCTATGTACAAGGTGAGCCACATGCATCGATTCATCGATTGCGTAAGTCAAAATTAAAACATATACCACATAGCACATAATTGATTAAATAATAATGATTGAGGTCTTCCCCAATTATAGATCTATCATAATATTTAGTGTATATCACTTAACCAAGTAAAATATACAATAAAAGCAGATCCATGATAAAACATGCATGTAATTATCATGGATATACATCACACTTAACAATTAATGCAATTAAACAGAGTTACGCAATACACATAAAATTGCATGCAACCTAGGATTTCTAATCCAATTAAAACTGAAGTTTACAAAACCCTAATTAGGGCACCAAAAAACGCCCCCCCCCCCCCCCCCCAAAAAAAATTAGGGTTTAGGTTTTGCAAACCCCAGATCTACGCATATAATTAATAACACAATCATGTTTATTTATTTTATGTGTTTCAGTAATTAATTACTTGTTATACAAGGCTCTTGATGCCACTGTTGAGTTTAAGATACATGAATAACAATAAAACATGTAGACACCACAGAGTACACAGCGGAAGACTTAAGATCATAACAAATAAATAATTAACTGAATTAAAAGCGTAACGTACCTCTTGCAAATGTAAGATCTCTTTTGAACAAAACAGATGAAGTGGTTTAAAGAGTTGTCCCTTACCGTTTTACAACTCAAACCAATAGGTGTAAGAATAGTGTCTTACTACCACAGTTTTGTACACACGAATTAACCAACGAATCAAGCGATTGCTAGATATAACACAAGTCCTTGTTTTATGAAAAAACAAAACCAAAACACCCCTTGGAGGAGGGTTCGTCCGAACAAGAGCAAGAGAGGAAGAAGGAGAGATCTAGGGTTAATTCAATGCACAAAGTGATGAGAAACCCTAAACCTAGCCTCTGTATATATAGTGTTTACAAATCTTTGGGAACAAGTTAGGGTTTGGGCTTGGAGAAGCCCCCCTATGGCCGGCCATGTGAAGCCCCCAAAAGGATTCCCATATCTTTTTCATTTTAAGATTTTACACTACAAGTCCTTCTCTTTACAGTTAACGGTTATTAGTTATTTTCCGTTAAATACTTAACGATCGTTAGACGGACTTTATGTGCAATAATTAATCGTAAACATTAACATTAATTATTTAACTTTAATTCTCATTCGCTAATGTGTGCAATCTCATGGTCACGAGTTCGAATCCGGACATTCACGTATTGATAAATATATACATTTCCAACATTTTATCCCACATTGATACAAGACAACAAATTTTGCTTGTTTATATATTGTCGTGAAGATTGTTCATGTAATATGATGTTAATTATTATACTATCTTGATGTAGTATGGTATTACATGATGGTAATTATCAATGTTTTAAAACCTGGTTGAACCGGTGACCGGTGATGTTACGGGCGGTTGTTAACCGGGTTTTTGAAGATTCAAAACCCGGATTGAACCTCCGGGTTTTAGCAGACCCGGGTTGAACCGGTTCACAAGAACCAACCGGTTTTAATTTTTGTTGTTGGGATGACAGTACCGGAATTAATGGCAAGCATGGATACAATGAGGAAGATGCACTAAAATCAAAAAGACTGAGTGGAGACTGTTGTGGGCTTAAGGTCAAAGTTTATTTAATAATGAATTATTTTAACTAGGACGTGAGTAGGGTGAAAAACGAATAATAGTCTCAAAATCAAAATATACTTATCTGATAGAAAAGACAAAACCTCTTTTCTATTAATATACCAACAAACCTGAAACATTCTTACCATGTATCTAAACTTCATATTTTGGTTTTATTTCATCCAGTAGTGTCAAATCTTTATATTTGAAATTGTAATGCCTTCGTAAAGTTTAAAATTCACACTAGTTAGAAATAAATATATTTATTGTGCATTCAGTATTGGAATTTTCATGTCAATATATGTTTGATATAAAATTTAATAGGGCTTATAAATGTTTCGTAAGATATAATTATTTTTAAAGTTTTTTTTTTTATTACAACCGTTTCGACCCGGCGGTTGAACTGGTTGACCCGTGAACCGGCGACTCGACCGGATCGATTACAAAACCGGTTTTTAAAACATTAGTAATTATTATACTATCTTGATGTTCGCCAAGCTTGACTACTCATATAAGCTGACAGCTTTTTTAGTATAAATCATGGCTAATTCAATTAATTTTTTGTGACTTTGGTGATTGTTGATTAATTTTTTGATATCCCTCAACAAACGGAAAAAGAATAAAGAAAAGACACTAATATATTACTGTCGATGTGTTTGTTTTATGAACTACACTCATTATCTCATAGCTTTAAAGGATAAAGAATGTATAAAGCGAATAAAAATTATTTGATTAGAATGTTGCTCCTTTTAAGTTTTTAGCATCTTTCGTCAAAATTTTAGTTTGTGTCAATTTGTTTTCCCACATTGGTCGAAGATAGATGATTTTGCTGGGTTATATACTGTGGTGTAGATGAATTATGCTACTTGATATTAGTATTATGTAGCCGTATATGGTTCTGCAGAATGGTAAATATATAGATTTAGCATTTTGTATATCATGGACGGTTATTTATACAAGTTGTCTGTTTTTTTTTTTTTTTTTTTGTAACCCGTTGATAATATGTATGTAGTTAACTTTTTGTCACTTTGATTCGAGTCTACTTTATTTGTGAAAATGACATCTTTTATCAAAATTTGGACCACTGATAACCTTTGTAAAAATTTGGACAACTACACTCATCCCTACTATATATTTACCAACTTAACTAATGTTTAATTAATGTGTCTCAAATTGTCAACTCTAGACATAATATAGTTCGGTCCTCTTTCGTCCATGATTTTTCTCATATTCAATCCAATTCGGTTTGGTCTTACACATGACCAGCCATTATGTTTTGTTAGATCAGACCGAACTGACGAGCCAGACCGACCCAAAACTGGACCGAACATTTCGGTCTGTCCGGTTTTTTTAGGCCAAATCGATTTATGGTCCGATCCGGTTTTCGAACGTTGATGAGTCGTAATATGACATAACACATAAAATATCTTAAATTGTTTGTAAGACTCTTGATAATTTGATAATGTTGATTCGTTTATATGTTTGACTAAGAAACTAGATGTGAAAATTGTTGATAACTATTACCCGATAACATACACCCGATGCGGGATTGAAAAGTTGATAGTAAATAAGGTTTTTTTTGTTGTCCGTACATTAGTCATGGTTTACCTTACAACAAGACTTTATGATGTTACAAATATATTTTAAGACATTCAATCGAATGATATTCCATTCTCTATTATTTCATATCACATAATCACATCAATTTGCAAAGCCAAACACCCCATAAGTCTATCGTTAAAACTTGCACAATAATAAGCGGGTTCTCCCAATCCCGCCTCCTCTACAGAAAAGTAAACCTCGGGAACAGAAGAAAAAGGAAAATGACTACATTTCATTGATCTCTTCAACTGGCAATACAAAATCAAGGACGGGTGTGGATGACTCATATACCGAATGTGACATCTCTAGTCAGATCATGTCGCCTGAGGCCATAGGCGACACCTGTTATCAGAATATATTTTAAGACATTCAATCGAAAGTTTCCAAAAAGATGCATTTCAAGTAAAAGGTATCAATCTCTACCTTTCTGCCCTCACGGATGTTATCAATGCTCACTTGCAGATTATTATACAAATCAAGCTCCAATTCAATCAGATTATCACTTCTGAATGAAACATCTAGTTCTTAAAGCAGCCGCACACCTAGAATCTTTTCTTGAACATAGGACCTGAGACATTTTAAATTCTAGACTACGCCCTAAATACATGTGGTTCAAGTCAAGTATATATGCGTTCGACATGAACAAGTTAAAACTCCCTTAACCGTGCTCAGCATAGCCAACAACTTTCATACAATGAAGATAATACAAAACCTAAGGTCTGCTAACTTTATAAGACATGATATATAAAAGTCAAACGGATGAAAATTTCAGAAAAAATTCATAATAGGTAACATCAGCGGTCATGCAAAAGAGATAAACAATTAAAACAGGACTATTACTACTAACTAGATACGCCCTAAATCACGACACTCAACTAGAATGGTAAACATGAACTTGGTTATGTTAGGCCTTTTATACAATAATCAATAAATGTATTTTGAGGGTTGAATTGTTTTCGTGAGGGAGACCAAGAGACAGAGATGAGACACACAAACACATTGCTTTATTATATCTTGACTTCACACATAAAACTTACATGCCAACACTTATAATACACCAATTACTTCTGCAAGAACCTAAAAGCATAATTGACACAACATAACTGATATGAAACTACTAAATAAAACTGTAAAGTAAACGGCCAATCCAAATTCAAACATAGTCTTCATGTTCCAGCTTCCATCTTATCTTATGACTTGAGTTTATCATCAACAAAACATAGGTAACTTGTCACACATACTATTAAGCCTAGTTCCTTGAAGAGCAGGGTCCGGACGTTGAGCTAGATGCACCTCGAGGCTTATGACTCTTAAGGATTTCCAAAAGCCGCTGACCCATAGTAGCAAATTTCCTCTTATTATCCTCAGTAACACTCGCAAGTTGAGCAATCTGCAAAATGCCCTTGTGTTTCTCCGGTTCCTCAGACCTAAGCGCCTCGGCCAATATATAAACCAGCTTCGGACATGACTTAGTTTGTAAATCACACATAAACTGCTGGTCAAACACCCTCCCATACCGCCACATCCACCTCCTATAATTCTCATCATTCCCATTCAAAAACCCCAAAACACGAACCAAACACTCCACTTGATTCTCCATCTCTTTGGATTTAAAAGCATCCACAATCAACTCCATACTACAATTCAATGCCTCGCTTAACTGCATAACAATACTCACAACATGCATACCACTATACGAAAGACAATCATCGTATAAAAAACTCTTCAAACTCAAAAAACTTGCGTCCGAGTTACTCATATACATAAACCGATACAATGTCACTTTCGCTGTAATATCATCCAACCGATACTTGAAAAACTGAAGCGCATCCTCAGTAGGAGGAGGAACCCTCACATTAACCGTCTCACCATAAAACCTCGAAAAACAGTTTATAATACTAGACCAAGACCTCACATAATACACCGCAGGTTTAGTAAACAAACGAAAAAACGAAGCAGCAATGTATGAGTACATTGCTGCCTCTCGTTTCACATCACGACTCGGTCTAATCATTTCATAATGTCCACATTCGTCAAACTCATTACACGGCTTATCCTCATTCGTTTCAAGCGTTTCGTTAGAATGAAAAACATAGTTCCTAAAATTAGTCCCTGGTGATTTAAGATGATAAGCTAAAAGAAATATTGGCGCGATGCCAGCTTCCTTGCTAAACCCGGAGGAAAAAACTGACCTGCCGAGTGACGCGATTTGTTCGTCTGTGTTACGAGTTAGTTTTAATGCGGGTTTTCCGAGCCATTCGGTGTCTTTGAAGTCGTATTTGATTGGTGGACGAAAGAGTCTGGGGATGTTGTCTAGAGTACCTTTGTATTTGTCATGTATTTTTAGCAGGTCTTGTATTGTGATTTCTTCGTCTGTGTTGGTGCTTGATTGATGCTGATCCATTGCGAACTTGCCACTGGTTGTAAACATGAGAGGTCCCATTAGATCCAATCTCCATTCACAAAAACAAAATCACACAATCCGCAAACTACTAATCATTACTAGCCATTAACTAATATAATATCAAGTATCTTTCACTACAATAATGAAAACGGATCTGCATATTCCGATATAGAATCACACACACGTATCAGCAATTACTTGATAAGTATAAAATTAACTATCTTACGCTTTAAACCAATTCAGTGCAAACTGTACAACTCAGAAGTCAGGACCGATCTGCATTCATCACTAAGTACTAATCGCTATTAGCATTTCATTTATGTATTATCGACTATCGTACACCTCAAACCTTTTACTTAAAAATGTTAAGTTTTCTTAGTTCGCGAATCATGCTACTTGTGGATGAACAATATATTGATAAGAGTATGCACAAGAAATGTGTGCAGGGACTCGGTATAAAAACAGAGGGTGGGAAATGCTTAGGGCAAATCACCTAGAAATGTAGTTAACTTGCCACTTTTTACCATTGTATGTAGCATTCTTTTTTTTTTTCTCATTCCGTCAATAAACTTCTATCGTTAGTCCTTTGTGTGTACCCGTTACCAAAAAAACTGCATCGTTAGTCCTTTATGCTAACGACTGTTAATAAATAACTTAAAATTTGGTTATCTTACGCTAAACTTGCATCGTTGGTCCTTTATACTAACGATCGTTAAAAAATAACTTAAAATTTGGTTTTCTTACGTTTCCGTAATTTTTTTCACGTTTTCGTCCGTTTTTACACGTTTTCGTTCGTTTTAACACGTTTTTGTCCGTTTTTCACGTTTTCATACGTTTTTACACGCTTTCATCCGCGTTTTCAAGTTTTCATCCGTTTTTACACATTTTCGTCCGTTTTTTCGCATTTTCATTCGTTTTTACACGTATTCGTCCGTTTTTACATGTTTTATTTCGTTTTTTCACACTTTCATGCGTTTTTACACGTTTTCATCCGTTTTAACACATTTTCGTCCGTTTATGCACGCTTTCATCCCTTCTTACACGTTGTCGTCCGTTCTAACACGTTTTCGGTATTCGTCCGTTTTTACACGTTTTCTTCCGTTTTTTCACATTTTCATGCGTTTTTACACGTTTTCATCTGTTTTAACACATTTTCGTCCGTTTATGCACGCTTTCATCCCTTCTTACACGTTGTCGTCCGTTCTAACACGTTTTCGTCCGTTTTTTCATATTTTCATCCGTTTTTACATGTTTTCATCCGTTTTTACACGTTTTCGTCCTTTTTCACGTTTTCGTCCGTCTTTACACGTTTTGGTCCGTTTTAACACGCTTTCATCAGTTTCTACACGTTTTCATCCGTTTTTACACGGTTTCATCCGTTTTTACACGTTTACATCCGTTTTTGCACGATTTTGACTGTTTTTCACCTTTTCGTCTGTTTTAACACATTTTTATCCGTTCTAACACGTTTTCGTCCGTTTTTTCACGTTTTCATCCATTTTTACATGTTTTCATCCGTTTTTACACGTTTTCGTCCGTCTTTACACGTTGTGGTCCGTTTTAATACGCTTTCGTCAGTTTTTTCAAGCTTTCATCTATTTTTACCCGTTTACATATGTTTTTACACGTTTTCGACTGTTTTTGCATGATTTCGAATGTTTTTACAAAGTCTCTTCTGTTTTAACACGTTTTCGTCCGTTTTTCTCGTTTTCCTCCGTTTTACACGTTTTCATCCGTTTCTACACGTTTTCGTCCGTTTTTACACAGAATGTGCAAACACAAACAAAAACGTGAAACAATGGATGAAAACGTGTAAAAACGGATGAAAACGTGAAACAACGGATGAAAACGTGAAACAACGGACGAAAAGGTGCAAAAACGGACGAAAACATGCAAAAACGGATGAAAACATGTAGAAATGGATGAAAACGTGAAAAAATGGATGAAAACGTGAATAACTGACGAAAACATGTTAAAATGGACGAAAACATGTTAAAACATACGAAAATGTGTAAAAACATACGAAAACATGCAAACAGACGAAAACACGCAAAAACGGATGAAAACATGTAAAAGTAGATGAAAACGTGAAAAAACAAACGAAACCGTGTTAAAACGGATGAAAATGTGTAAAAACAGATGGAAACGTAAAAAAAACAAACGAAATCGTGTTAAAACGGACGAAACCGTGTTAAAACGGATGAGAACATGTAAAAACGAACGAAAACGTGCAAAATGGGCGAAAATGTGTAAAAATTGATGAAAACGTGTTAAAACGGATGAAAACATGTAAAAACAGATGAAACGTGAAAAAACGGACGAAAACGTGTTAGAACGGACGACAACGTGTAAGAAGGGATGAAAGTGTGCATAAACGGACGAAAATGTGTTAAAACGGATGAAAACGTATAAAAACGCATGAAAATGTGAAAAAAACGAAAGAAAACGTGTAAAAACGGACGAATACGTGTAAAAACGAATGAAAATGCGCAAACACGGACGAAAATGCGCAAAAACGGACGAAAACTTGTAAAAACAGAAGAAAACGTGAAAAAACGAATGAAAACTTGAAAACGCGGATGAAAGCGTGTAAAAACGTATGAAAACGTGAAAAAATGGACAAAAACGTGTTAAAACGAACGAAAACGTGTAAAAACGTAGAAAACGTGAAAAAACGGACGGAAACATAAGAAAACCAAATTTTAAGTTATTTTTTAACGATTGTTACTATAAAGGACCAACGACGCAAGTTTAGCGTAAGATAACCAAATTTTAAGTTATTTATTAACGGCCGTTAGCATAAAGGACTAACGATGCAGGTTTTTTTGGTAACGGGTACACACAAAGGACTAACGATAGAAGTTTATTGACAGAATGAGAAAAAAAAAGAATGCTACATACAATGGGAAAAAATGACAAGTTAACTGCATTACTAGGTGATTTGCCCAAATGCTTATGTAAGAGACACTTTATTGATATTAATCCACACAAATAAATGTTTACATTTAGTACCTATTTATAGTATGCCAATCGGTACAAAGAACCAAAGTGACTCTTCCTAAAAGCATGTATCTGAACGACACATCCTTTTCTACTTTACAAGAAATAAACTACTTTATAGTTATCATGTTTCTAATCTATACTATTGGTCCTTCTACTTTCAAGGACTTGTGATTCTTGATTATTTCAAGTCCAACAAAAAATTGATCTGAAAGTGTAGTACAAAATCACACCATTCACCAAATACTAATCATTACTAGCACATAATTAATCCATAATCAACTATCTTAAACTTCAAACCAACTCGGCACAAAATGTAATACTCTAATCCGCTCTGCATTCATGATTCAATGATACAATATCACACTAGTACCTGAGTAATAATCATCAACAACATTTAAGAAATATATTATCAACTATCCTACACCTCAAACCAAATACGTAAAACCGATCTGCATTCACTGACACAAATCACACTATTTTACATAAAGCTTTTACATAATTACTAGTTATTGGAGTAGCCGCTTTTTATTTACTTCACAAACATTAGTGTTTTGTGTCCTTTGAGCAACCTTAGTCAAAACTTGTATGAAGTTTTGTCCCGCATTGGTTGAAGACAAGAAATATCACTTGCTTATATTTGTGGTGTGAATTGTTCATGCAAATTGATATTAGTATTATGTAGCAATGGACAGTATTATTTGGATGCTATATATTTAACAATTTGCATCCGGGTGAACATACCCTATTTCAAAATCATACGAATTATTAATTTTTTTTTGTGAAAATAACATTCAAATATCAGAATTTCTTATATAACAGTGTACATATATCTGCAGTTACTACACAATTGTGTATAGCATAGCACAAGCCATAAGCAATTCAACATATCCTAATTTTGTCTACTTTATTAGTACATTTTTTAATATACATTTTATTCATGTATTCATGTTTTCGCCTCTTGTAAGACAATCAAGTATTGTTACTACTTATCATTTCCAAATGTATTGCAATATTGCATAACTCAACTCGGACAAACTTAGTAAACAACATATGACAAACCAAGTTGATTCTTTAAACAAGTTGCAAACAATTTATTGTTCGAAAACATAAAAACAACCAAAAAATAAGGTTCATAGGAAAGTTTTCAATCGAGCATCGACCTATCACTTGACGGTCACAATCTTGATAACTGATGAAGTCCCGATACGATGCAAACCACAACTTTATCACCCTCCTTACAAAGCCCTTTAGTTTTCGCGTGTTGGAGACCAAAATCAAGTGCTTTTTCGCGTGTTGGAGACTAAATCACTCTTAACTTCTGGGACCCGGTATCTAACCACTAGTTTAGCAGTACTTCCGCCACATGTCAGCACCAAAATAAGACTAGCACGTGACGTATTCACGGTACGGACATTGGGTGAAGCTAAACTTGCAAGTGGGCTCATGGGTACGAGAGCGTTTGCAGTTATCATCTTATAAACAACTGAATAATCAATGGTGCCTGCGGCTGCCATGCATGTATATCTTAAGCATGGTTTGAACCGCAACTTCTGGGTATGCACCAGATGTTGTTTCTTCACTGAGCATGATCTGTCTGATCGAGGACAGAATTGGCTACTTCTGGTTACGACGAGTTTTCCTTTTGGGTTAAATTTGTAGACCATGAGCTTTTGTGCTAAAAATATTATCTCGATGCCAAGTTCGCCTCGAGCTACCATGAAGCCGTAGGTGTTGGCTAGTATTTCATCAAATTTGGGAAACACGTAGTAGTACTGTCGATGTTGTTGATCCACACATACTAAAAAAGTTACTTGTTTTGACCCGTACAATGTGCAAATTTTGCATTCTTTAAATAAAAATATAAACTTGCCAATTACCAAACATGTTAGCATAAAAACCAATCAATTAAGACAAATAAAAACTGAAATTATAAACCACTATTTTCAATAGTTCATAAAGGGCAATCTACGTATTTTGTAGTAACTACTTAATTGAATGACCGCAAAATTCACAAATAGCCATTCTTAAAACTAGTTGGATACCCGCGCACAGCGGCGGCGATAAATATAGTTATATAATAAATATAGTAAATGAATTGCTAAGTCAACTCTCCTCGCAATTCTCTACCCGCTTAGTGAATTCATTTCACAACACTCCAAATGTATATGTGTTAGTTGTATGTGTTTGTTTGGGTTTTCCGTATCTTTCCCGTGACATCATTATTCCCGCATATAAAAAGACCTTCACAATCTCTTTCCCGTCAAACACTCTTCCAAAAGTAAATGATTTTGATACATCAAGTTTGTATTGATTGAAATAAAGGTTAAAGTTATAAAAATTTGAATCAAAATAAAATAAACCTACTAAAAATGTAAAAATTAAAAACTCATAAAAATATATCAAAATGGATGTTGAATTAAAGAGCACAAAATTTTAAAAAATGTTGTGAAATTAGATCATAAAAAAATTAAACGGATTAAAAGATATTTAAATTTAAAAATAAAGGTGATTAATTAGTTAGGAAGTGACATGTGTCACCTCATTATTGGAGCTCTTTATTTTAGTTTGTTAGAGCTCCTCCCTTTTTGTTGTTTTTTAGTTAGTGACACATGTCACTCAATGATTGGAGCTCCTTATCTTAATTTTTTGTGGAGCCCACAACTAAAATTCATTATATAGTAGTATAGATTTGGAAACTTTGAAACCGCTCAAGAAACGTAAAAGGGAATGACCAATAATGTTGAGAAAGAGACTATTCTTGAAGAATTTGGAGTCCAATTTAGAGTTCGTGTTCCCCTGCCATTTGGTTCGTGAAAGCAATGCGAGATGCAAGATTGCAAACATTATTTTTTTGGGTAAAGAGATTATACCCGGCGAATAAAATAAAAAATGATAGGAGTTTACGTACATGGAAGAGTGGTCATGATCCACCCTTCGATATAAAAACTATGTGTTTTGGACATGCTCAAAAACACAACACCCAATGAGACCAAGCTAGAGAACATTATACCTCTTCTAAGTCGCAACTTATATATTCATCAGTGTTGATGTCACTGAATGGGCATCAAGTCATTTAAAAAAAGACACACAACTATGTGATTGAAATGGAAATAAATAATTATATGTACTCTCTTATTAAAAGAAAAGACACTAATATATTAATGTCGATGTGCTTGTTTTATGAACTACATTAATTATCTCATAGCTTTAAAGGAAAAAGAATGTATAAGCGAATAAAAATTATTTGAGTAGAGTGTTGCTCCTTTAAAGTTTTTTGCCTCTTTCGTCAAAAATTTTATTTGTGTCAAATTTTTTGTCCCACATTGGTTGAAGATAAATGATTTTGCTTGGTTATATATTGTGGTGTAGATGGTTTATGCAAGTTGATATTAGTATTATGTAGCCATATATGGTTCCGCGAATAGTAAATATATAGATTTAGCATTCTCTCGATCTATATATTTACTATTCTTGCAGATCATGGATGATTATTCATACAAGCTTTCATCTTTTTTTTTAACCCATTGATAATGTGTACATCCTTTTATTTGTAACCCGTTGTTCACGAAGTGAAGAAAATGCAGAATCAGGGGGTTAACTTCTTCGAATATATTCGGCTTAAATTAGGGAATGGTGAAAATACGTTGTTTTGGGAAGATAAATGGTGTGAAGGTGGGGTTCTTAAAGACTTATTTTCGCGTTTGTATGCGTTAGAGCTGATGAGAAATTCCACAGTTAGCGTGAAGTTGAGAGAGTCCAGTTTAGAAAATTCTTTTCGTCGGAATGTGAGAAGTGGTGTTGAAGAAGCGCAGCTTGGTGACTTGTATGAGTTGATTAGTGCGGTTACTCTTACTCCTAGTGTTGATAGATATGTTTGGTCGTTGGAATTCAGGGGAGTTCTCGGTGGTTTCTATCCGAAAGATTATAGATGGAAAACGGTTCCAGGGTGTTACTTCGTCAACCAGGTGGGTTAAATTCGTGCCAATCAAGGTGAATAGTATTGCTTGGAAAATCAAAAGTGATGCTTTGCCTACGAGATATAATATTTCTCGTCGTGGCATAGAGATTGATTCTATTGCTTGTCCTATTTGTAATGGTGGGGTGGAGACTTCTAGTCATCTATTTTTCCAATGTACATTGGTTAGGTTGATTGCTCGGAAACTTTCTTCCTGGTGGAACGTGGATTATACTGATGTTAATACTTACGGGGAATGGTGTACTTGGATGGTGTCGCTTCGAATGCAGACCAAGCTCAAATCTGTATTTGAAGGCATCTTTTATGGCTTGTGGTGGTCGATATGGAATTTCCGCAACAAACTCTTATTCGAGAAAGAGACTCAAGTCAGGCGGCGATTTTTGATAATATTGTTTCTATTTCTTTTAATTGGTGTAAGTTTAGGCGCAAAGCCTCATTCAAGTGGAATGATTGGCTTAAAAACCCATATCTTGTTGTAGTTTAATTCTAGCTCCTTGCTAGTTGGTCTAATAAATTTTGTCGTTAAAAAAAAAATATGTATGTAGTTAACTTTTTTGAGCCTACTTTATTTGTGAAAATGACATCTTTAATCAAAATTTGGATCACTGATAACCTTGTCATAATATATGAGCTCAAGTTATGTTCACTCGATAACACACTCTGAACAATCAAATCTATTCATGTTGTTGCCTCTTGTAAGATGACCAAGCATTGTTATTTAATTTGTTACTAATTATGATTTCCAAATTCATAGCATAACATAAACTCCAACAAACTTAGTCAGCAATATTTAAGAAACCACTTGATTCTTATAACAAGTTGCAAACAATTTATTGTTCGAGAATATAGGAACAAGCGTAGAACAACGGTCAAGGGTAAATTTGTCATTCGGTCATTGAGCGATCACTAGTAGCTCATACGTATCATCTTCTCATCACTTTTGATGGAGTAATCTGTTGAAATTGTGATTTCTCGACCTCGTGTTACCTTTATAGGCTTCACAGTTTTTAAAAACCTTCTTTGGATTTCTGGACTCTGAAACAAAATCGACATTTTGTGAAGGTATGCCTATTCGGGGTTCCTTATATAATCCATTTGTATGTATGCTAAACCAAAGAAAGGTTACAATCTTTGCACCAAATATAAATTGATAATCTAGTTTACAAACTAAATATTTCTTTACACTATTATTATTAGGATTGAAACAACAATACAAAGCATGAACAAATTTTATATCACTAGTGAGCACTCGTGTTCAACTTTTACGAAAAACATGTGTAGGCATACGTTTTCATCAATGTTATATGTATCGTGCAACAGCCCTTGTATAGTGCGTTTTACGCTAACAAGTTTATATACTTTTATTTTGATCGTCTTAATATCAATCCTGTACATGTTTCATTACAAACAACATTAGTTATTTTTAAATCATAGGTTTAATAAGAAAATAAAAATTTTATGACTACTTTTTTTAGCAACTTTCTGTTAAAATTTGTATGAAATTTATAGTCCCACATGGGTCGAAGACAATAAGTGTTGCTTGGTTATATATTGCGGTGTAAATGGTTCTCGCAAGCTGATATTAGTACTATGTAGTCGCATGTCGCAATGTTATTTAGGGTGTGTTTGTTTCATTAGGATGTTTTGGGTCTGAATCTGATTACCGTATCTTACTGGTAAGAGGTGGCTAGAAAGTCTAAATCTGAACGAAATAATGTTGTTTGTTTTTTTATAAGTGTCCGAATGATTTTAAGTGCTCGTTTTTGCAATTTGTTTATTAAACCAACGTAATGCGATAATAAGTAACTTATGTAAATATGAAACACGACTTTTTATCATAAATATAACATAGTTAATAAACAATCAAATATATTATATAAAGTTTACAAAACGAGTAAGAGGCAGTAAGACAAATCTCCACCTCTTACTGAGTAAGATGTTATATGTCTAACTGGGTTTTACTTAAAAGAAAAAAACAAACAAGCAAAACGTCTGCCCACCTCTTACTGGTAAGAGTAAGAGGGCTAGTAAGATTTTTTTTTTAAAACAAACACACCCTTAGTATAGTCATTACGGCTAATGTAACTCTTTTATTTTTTGTGACTTTGTTGATTGTTGATGTTTAATAACCGATTTTATGTAATGCTATAGTGTAAAGTTTACTTTCAAACTTAAACTAATCAAAATTAAATTGAGAAAATATAATATTCAAGCATAACTAAAATCACAAGTCTTATAAAAAAGTAGGAAAATGTGGGCGTATTCCAACTTTTTATATAATGTTTTCCTAAACTCTTAAGCATGTTGCAATAATTAGTTAGGAAATCTCGACGTAGTATCAACTAACTGCTTGAGTTCATATTGGTAATATTGTCTGAGCTTTGTTATATATTTTGTGACCATAGTAATCTCAAAATCGGATCATGCATCACTTCCAAGAAGGTATCTTTTATTGAACTCTTATGATGATTTCACATAAAACTCGATTACATATTCCTGGGTACTCATGGGCAATTGATAAGCCCCCTTTGTTACTAATGAAAAATCTGATATTGGTACTAGTGGCCCATGATTATTAATGACGTACAATGTGACAAGTGCCGGACTTAGGAGAATAACCAACCTGGATATAACGTCTAGTATAGAAGCCAGATAATTGTCACCAAAATTACCCATGATAATTCTATAGAAAGGAAAATGTCAATTTCCATGTGAATATAAACGAAAATGGCGGGTGCAAGTATTATATAACTAGGATATTCACTATGTAACATGAGTTGGCTATTATGGGGTTTTGTATCAGCATATAACCGCCTTATGGCTTATTTTATTTTGGGCTTATATTTCATAAGCTAAGCCTTTTGTGGCTTATTTTGAATCTTTTCGGCATATATAAGTTTCTTATGTTATAATAAACTGCAACAACTTCAATTTTATTTTATTATTATTATTATTATTATTATTATTATTATAACCAACACTTTATTAAAAACTCAAATGATTTACAAAAAATTAGTGGGAAGCCGAGAAACTAACTGGGCCCCCACACCTCTAGCAATAACAAAACCAATCTTATTAAAAATATTATTATTATTATTATTATTATTATTATTATTATTATTATTATTATTATTATTATTATTATTATTATTTTTATTTTTTTTGGGGGGGGGGGGGGGGGGACAACAACTTTCATAACAAAGCTCTAACAAGGAGCTAGAGCCGAACACCAAAATTACAAAGAGTTTAACGCCAACATATGGCTTTGTAAGAAACCTATCCAATTACATCTCAATTTTTTTTATTCATATTAGATATCCAAAAGAAAGCTTCAATTCTTTACAAAGCCATTTATTTTACATAAAGTTTTTGCATAATTAATCGTTATTGTAGTAGTCGCTTTTTATTTACTTCATAAATATTAGTGTCTGTAGTGTGTTGAAGACAAGAAATATCACTTGCTTATCAATTTTTTCATAGCGTAAGAAAAACAATGTATAATGAGAAAATAGAAATGATTTGATTACAGTGTTGTGTCCTTTGAGCAACCTTTGTCAAAACTTGTATGAAGTTTTGTCCCACATTGGTTGAAGACAAGAAATATCACATGCTTATATTTGTGGTGTAAACGATTCATGTAACTTGATATTAGTATTATGTAGCCATCGATGGATTATACAGGATGTTAAATATAGATTTAGCGTCATTAATGGCTAATTAATACGAATTGTCAACCTTTTTTTTTTTTTTTGTGAAATTCACATTTTTTTACCAAAATTTCTCTTGTTAGATATCGATCTGAGCTCAAATAAATAACACATTTTGAAACAATCAAATGTTCATTATGTAACAGTGTACATATATAAAAGTTACTACATGTGTATAGCATAGCCCAATCAAATATCATGTCAACATATCATAACTCTGTCTACTTTTATTAGTACATTTTTTTTTTTGACACGATACATTTCAATAATGTATTCATGTTTTGCCTCTTGTAAAATTATCAAGCATTGTTACTAATTATTTCCAAACTCATAGCATAATAAACTCTAACAAACTTAATAAACAATATATAAAAACCATATTGTTGATTCTTGAAACAAGTTGCAAACAATTTATTGTTCGAAAACATAAGAACAACCATAAAATAAGATTCAGAAGAAATTTATCAATCGAGCATTGACCGATCACTTGACGGTCACAATCTTGATAACAGATGAAGTCCCGATACGATGCAAAGCCACAACTGCATCACCCTCCTTACAAAGCCCATTAGTTTTCGCGTGTTGCAAACCAAAATCAAGTGCTCGAACATTTAGTGGATCCAGCACACAAAACCGGGACCAAACCTCGGATGATCAAACTATGTCTAGTTGGTGCCTCGTTGCTGGTTGTCCACTCAACTGAATCACTCTTAACTTCTAGAACGACAACTGACAAAATTGGGACACGTGACCGGTATTTAGCCACTAGTTTTGCAGTACTTCCGCCATGTGTCAGCACCAAAATAAGACTAGCACGTGATGTGTTTGTGGTACGAACAACGGATGATGCCAAGCTTTCAAGTGGGCTCATAGGTACAGGTGTGTTTGCTGTTATTATTTTATAAGCAACTGAGTAATCAATAGTGCTTTCGGCTTCCATGCATATCTTAACCATGGTTTGAACCGCAACTTCTGGGTATGCACCGGCTGCTGTTTCTCCACTTAGCATGACACAGGCAGTCCCATCAAGGCTGCATTTGAAACATCTGTGGCATCGTCTCGAGTTGGTCTTGGGGACTTGATCATCGACTCAAGCATCTGTGTTGCGGTTACGAAAGGTTTTCCTTTCAGGTTACACCTTCTTGATTCTCAACCTACAGAAGATACTTTTCAGGATTTAAATACAAGGAAGATATATACACAAGTAACAATGGGTCGACTTAGATTAACTTTTATCTAGAGCGACCGGGTAAAAAAGCATATCAAAATAGAAACTGGGTCAGCAAAAATACGAGTAGTATACTGTGGGTCAATGTTGTTGATCCACCATGTACTAAAAAACTTACTCGTTTGGACCCGTGACCTAATCCACGATTTTTGCCTTCAATCTTTTATATAATAAAACAAAACCCCTAGTGGAAATTTTTCATTTCAAAAAAATCAAACCATACCTTATTTAGTAATATTTTTTTAATTATTATATATTTATTTTAAGTATTTTTAGTTAAAAAATCTAAATATTTCCGGTTTTGTCAAAAATAAATAAAAAATTCGGTTTTAGAAAACACATGTTGAAAAAATTAAAAATACACATGTACTTGAGATTTATTATGTGATAGTTTTGGATGAAAAGTGTAAAAGAAAACCGGAAGATCATGTTAAACGCTTTTTCTCTCAATTAACGCAATAACAACATCAAAAAAATCCCTAGCAACAACAAATCGACCTGACGATTTTCCCCTTTTAATTCATCAAAACTAAACACAAATGTACTTAATTAAATTAAAGACGATCATAACAAAATTATGGATGATTGTGCAAAGTACTTAACTATGATAGAAAAGTGCAAAACGATGTTACAAGGTATGATTTTGTTCTATTTTTTATTTGTTTTTCTGAATCACTGATTCGATTTGTATTTGGGCTTTTAATTTTTATTCAATATAATTTTGTGATTTGATTGATCAATATAAGTAAGTTTGTTGATTTTAATTTACTGGGGTTATAAACTTCCTTGGATTCTTCATATTATGATCACTGAAGCATAGATGTTATTTGGATTAACATTAAAAAGTTTGAATTGATTCAACATAAATTACCAAATAGTAACTAATTGTATATATAATTGTGATAATTGTATATATTCTTCTTTTTTATTTTTATTTAAAAAAAAAATTGTTTTAATATGGACAGAGGTTTTGGTGTTTGTTCGTGTTGTTGGTTTTGCTGAAACTGGTGCTTCTTTTGGATTTACAAGTTTACCTGGTCATTCAGTTCTGCCATCGGTGGTAAAAGAGGCGAAATGGTGCTAACCATAAAAGAGGTTAAAAAGTAAACTTCTGCAGTTTTGTTGAATGATGGAAAGAACAATAATGAAGGTTTGATTATGACGGCTACATCGACAACAACAATTAATTCGTGACCAGGTTAGTGTTGAATATCAACCCGACAGTTTACTAATTCGTGGTTATGTACCTTCATTACTTTTCATGTTACTTATCAGTTAATTTATATGAATCAATAACAATCGTTCCACGTGGATTAGCCTTTCATGTTTTGGTTGGTTTAAAAAGATGTATGATGATACAATATAAAACCTTCTCTTAGTAGTTAATGTTCGCGTTGATCAGCAAAATCAACCTTCAAACCATGATGCTTGGTCAAGAGCCGCGCAAGACTACTTCTAATCTTGGTCATCTGAACAAACCATCCATTCAAGTGAGTGTTTTACATATAACCACGTCAGTGTCTTAAGTACATGTAGCCATCATGGGCGGGTGAGAATGTTTGAATGACAGGTTAAGATGGGTTCAGGCTGGGTTGACCCATGAACGCCTTTCCTCCGTTTCCTAAATATTTGTAATGTCAATGTGTTCATTACAATAGTAGTCTTACATTCTTTAATAACATTATGTAGTAGGCTGTGTGCAGTGAGTGTAGCTGTAGGATGCCCTTCAACCCGTGGGATGCATGTTATCAGTTTCCTTTAGCATAAGTTTAGTTTGACCCGTTTGAGACAGAACACAACCCAATTGTCCCATTCATGTGTATATGGAACAAAATTGCCACCAGTAGTCTTGAGCATGATTTTTTTTTTTTTCTTTTTTTCTTTATCATCTTATGGATGTGGTATGTTTATTGCAGGCACTGATCCATGGTTTAAACAGGCATTTTACTCAATGGTCATCAATTACAGAAAGAATGAGCTTGAGGAGAAGATGTTATTGAACCTTCACAAGAAGAAGTGGACTGATGGACCGACCCTTGAACGATTTGATACCCATTCCAAAACCAATGAGGTGACTGTCCAGGTAAGAATCTATCAATTTTTGTGGATAATCTAAATGATACTTTTGTATCATGGGGGATATATAGCCATATGGGCTACTTAGGTAATAGGTCAAAAGGGATTAATTAAGTAATAAAATCTATGAATAGTTAATTTGTAAAAAGAATTACCCTTTTGACTTAACACATCACCCAACCAGCTGAAGCGCTTGATTCATTCATTTTGTCAAATGTAGTAGATGAAATTGAAACAGGTCAAAGGGGTCGAATTGGTGAAAGTTTCCCAAAGTGTTATTAAATCCTTACAACCTGTTACCCACCCCGTATTATATATCACATGGTTGATGATTTTGATGATGCAGGCACTGAGCTCTATAGAGAGAGATTTGTTAGAGCAATGGCGTATGATTTACAAGTTCCCTTATTGGTTCTTGACAGTAGTGTTCTAGCACCTTATGTAAGTGTTTTAACAGGAATTAGCCAATCATATTCGATCCTTAAGCATATCAAAATGATGGTTGTTTTGGTAGTTAAATGATGCAGGATTTTGGTGAAGATAACGAATCAAATGATGAACATGAAGAATCAGGTGAAGATGTTACTTCTAGATTTTGAAAGTGAGCATGTGATATTAAATAATCAGAATCAGACGTTCAGTTGTAATAAAAAGGGACGCGGGAAGCTGTAGTAATCATACAAATCTTTATTTTAATAAGAGGTAAACAAGCAAGTTTCTTTTAGGTTTAGATACCCACTTTTGTTGTATCTGGTAGAAAGTGTTATCGTAAACTGATTATTCTTCATGTAATCTAAAGCATAATCTATTTACTCATATATACAAGTTGACTACTCAGATAAGTAATTCTAAAACACAAATATTAACACCCCCTTAGTTTCCAAATATTAGTCTACTTAAGAAATCTGTAAATAACATCTCACCGGTCCACAGTGGTGTGAATTATTTTTTAAATTTAATTATCACAGATGCTCCATAATGTACATGGGATTGCAGGGACTGAAAACTTGCTAGACGTGTTATTCTTTTTTATTTTATATCAATAGTTTTTCACTCCCACTTATGACAGAAAATTGGTGTTGTTGGGGAGATTGTCTCCGAAACTTCAAACCAGGAGGAAGTGGAGTCTTCTGAGGAAGCAAAGGCGCCATTAAAGAAATGTAACCTTTTTTAGTCCATGCGGCATCAGATGTTTTATTCATTCATTTACGGGTTTTACCTTTTACGTTTACTGATTGATTTATAAAATCTAACCAGGGGATCGTGTCAAGTATGTTGGGCATACTTTCCATGTGGAAGAAGATAACAGGTAATTGTTTACACACTCAGTTAGCTGCTTTACTAACTTTATTAGATATTGATTGTTATGTGAAGTTTCTTAGAAATGTGGTTATTGAAACGATGTTCATACGTACTCATTACATCATCTAAATCATGTGCACCGATGTTCCTCTTAGATCATGAGCAAACACATGTACTTATTATATATTGGTTGTGATATACCCATTATAAGTTAAAGCGATTTATGAAATTTTGTGCACTAATAATCTCTTCGCCCAACTTTCTACCTGTTTGAGCCTTCTTATAGGAAAACTTCTTTTATTTTATTTTTTGCCCATTGTGTCAAGCACGGTACCCAATGTCTAAATGATGTTGGATGGCATTAGGTTAGAGACGTGTTCTTCAAGATGTTTCTTGGCATCTTCCCTTCCAACAGAGGTAACATTATGGAGGGCGGTGCTTTTTCATTTTATATTTAGTCATATTTCTGTTAAAATTGGCAAGAACTCTGAGTTGTTTCCGCTCATTAATAAGTGATATTTTTAGTCCAACTTTTTACGTCATCGGCATGGGTGCTAAAGAAATCAACTAGATTGGTGGTAATGTTGCTGCTACTAATTTGGGGTAGTCCGATTACAGTATTGATTATGGAGTCTGATTCACAAATTCAGGTGAATGTTTTGTATCGATTAATTTGATGTTCTTTAATTTTGTGCCCGAAAGTTGCTCAGGTTATGTATAAAGAATTTCATGACAACGCAACATGTTCACGATCAATGTTGTATGTGGTCATTCTCGACTCTCAAGTATATAATTCTTAGAATGTTGACTATTAATTGGCTATTCTTAGTAACCTAAGTGATTATATTATTATTGTAGTTACTAAAATGAAACATATAATGGAATGATGAAGACCCTAAACTCGAGAAGGATTATCTAAACCAAAGTTTAAGGTTTTGTATAAATTCATGACAAACTATGTGTCGAAGAATCCAAGAGTCGCATTCTTGAATTATAGAGATTTGGACATTGGTGTGATTACAGGAATAGGCAAGAATGCTTACAACTCCGCGAAGGTTTATGGGAAAAATATTTCATGGGAAACTTCGCTAGATTGGTGAAAGTTAAGACAAATGTTGATCCGGACAACTTTTTTCGGAATGAACAAAGTATCCATGTACTTACTGGGAAAAGCACAAGCAAACCTAGGAAGTTAACAACATTAGTATAGATTAAAGCATTTAAATCGGGATATTCTTTTTTGGCAGAATATTTTTTCACGATATTGTTATTTTATATACTATAGTTTTTTAGTATTAGGAAGTTTATTTGATATGCGCCATTATGAACTCACTTTAATCTAAATGGTTGTCTTTTTTTTACCCATTTACTCATGAATGGGTCAATTTGGTTCTGTTTCATGTAACTGTATATATTTATAAGAGTTGTTTGGCATTGCTTTTTGAAACTGATCATCTCATCTATGATGTTTTGGTATTGCAAAAATTATATTGATTATATAATGGATGTTTAAAAAGTGTTCGTCTTTGTTAAATCATCAACATGATATTTTTGCACAGCACTAGCAAAAAAATATTTGAAAGTTAATGATGTTTTGATGTTGATGCAGATGACTCAGATGCTACAAAGTGTGCAGGATTTTTGGCGTCGAAGCCTAGCTTACCAGCGAACTAAAAAATTTCAAAGATTTGGAAGCTTATGCTACAAGAAAAAGAATGACAAGTGGGTACGTTTAGACGTTTGTATTATTTTCTACGAAGATAAAGCATTTCACTTGGAGGAAATATTGCGACGTAGTATCGAAGGAGAAAGAGTCAGCAATGTGAATGCTGTTAGGGAGTAAGAAGTCGAGTTGTGGCTGCCGTGTTGACATTTGTGTCTGTGTTTGAAGTGTGAAAGGAGGGTTAAGACATTCCCGATGTGTGGTGTTCACAAAACTGAGACTTTGAAAATAAATAATTAAATATGCCACGACAATGAGAGGATTTAAATTGTTGTATTTGTCTTCGTCTTTATGTATCTTTTGAAATAATAAATAATAATTTCACGCGACTAAGTATGGTCTTGTGTTTTGGATTATCATGAATGTGTCGTAAATATATATTGAAGTCACATAACATGTTCGTGTAAAGGTTGAATATCATGACTATAATTCATATGAATTAGTATTCAACATGTATTTGGGATAGTTATACGTAATAACATATACATTTGTTTATGAGTTAGGTATGGCCAACCACAAGTACCAACATGTGTTGGCAAACGGCTGCTTACATTCCATTAGGGGTGAGCATGGGGCGGGGTGGGGCGGTTTTATGGTAAAACCAGAAACCGAACCATATATTTCGGTTTTTGAAAAGTACAAACCGTTTGGTGTCGGTTTTTTCGGTTTCGGTTTTTCGGTTTTTGACATTGAATCGGTTCGGTTTCGGTTTTTATTCGGTTTATTCTTATTAGAAAACAAGTTATTTTTAATCTTATTTAATGTTTACGATTCCTACATTTCAAGCAACAATATTAAAACAAATACCAATAATAGCATAATATCCAACAATGCAAAACTTCGAAAAAACGTACAAAACAACCAAACTTGAATCTAAAATATAAAATGCATGTCTTTGCGGCTTTGCACTTTTACGCTCGCAAAAATATTCAAAAAACACTATTGCTCGAAAACAAAGATTAATATATATTAATATAACATATTTGAATGTATTAATAATAAACAACACTATTACTTTTTTTCTTCTCTAATGGATAAAGTTGCATGTATACTCAAATCTTTAAAATTAAATAGCATATCTTTTATATAGATAAATATAAAACATACATAAAGGTGGGGCGGGGCGGTTTTCTTGGTTCGGTTTTTCTTATGAAACCAAAAACCGCCCCAAACATTCGGTTTTTATAAAATTCAAAACCACCACCATCGGTTTGTCAAATGGGGCGGTTTTTTCGGTTCGGCTTTTTTGGTTTTTTCGGTTTCAATTCGGTTTTTCGGTTTTTATGCTCACCCCTACATTCCATATCGTCACTCTTAACCACATCCATTTAAACAATTGTTTGATGTCATTATACAAATTTTCAAATGCTCATCTATACTAATGATGCAAATGTAGCCGCAAAAATGTTGCACGTGCTCTTATTTACTTCAGTATCGGAATTAGTTGACTGTTAATTACATAAACAAAAAAGAACCCCCAATTCACTAAACAAAAAAGAACAATGAATACATAAAAAGTGTTGCTAGAAAAGGCTTACAAGGCCGATTAATCGCCGCCTAGACACTAATCGGCCACCAACCTTTTCGATTTGTGTAAATCGGTCGAACAAATCAATCATCAGTGGTCAACGACGATCAACGGTGATCAAAGTTGCCGAAAAACTACAAATATAGCCAGAATTACCATATCTAATATTAATAAAGAAATAAAAACATATATACTTAAGATTTCATATTTTAATCTAACAAGTAAAATCATTTATAAAATTTTGTTTTGTTTCTATATAAATTGATAATAATACATAGTCAAAAAGCTTTACAAAAAGCCCCGTGCGTGCACGGAAATTATAACTAGTAGATCAAATACAGTAAAAGACGTCGCGTTCTCCAAGCAATTTCCGAATCTCAACAAGATCCGAACCTTTTCGGACAAAAGACAAAGCAATCATATTAATCTTCTTAGGAACACCCATATCAACAATGACTCCTGGAAGATTGACATTCTTACGTTCACCAAGTGTCCATGTGTTCTCACATGGACAATAAACAACCCCTTTTTGAGTGTCACAAGAAAGAATAGTGAAAGTCATGGTCCTGGCCATCTGAGCAAAGTATGACGCTTCCTGGTTTCACATCATGAGCTAATTAACTTTTTGTTGTTCAAACATATCATCTTCTCATCACCTTTGATGGAGTGGTCTGTTGAGATTGTGATCTCTTCACCTTGTGTTACCTTTATGGGATTTCCATTTTTACAAATTAACACTTTTGTGTTCATCAATGTTATATGTATCGTTCATCAATTCCTCTTGTAGTACGTTTTACGCTAACAAGTTTATATACTTTTATCTTGATCCTTAACTCAAATATCTCACACAATGACTTTATTGATGATGTACATATATTCTCACAATCGTTTCAATATCATTCTTGTTCAAGTGTCTTTACGAACAGCTTTTATTTTATGTTTTTTAAATCTTAGGTTTAATAAAGGGATCCTTTAAAAGACAGACAATATATAAAAGAAAAAATAAAATTTATTTGACTTCGTTTTTGAGCAACTATTGTTAAAACTTGTATGAAGTTTTTAGCCCCACATGGGTTGAAGACAATAAGTGTTACTTGCTTATATGTTCTGGTGTAAATGTCCCATCCAGCCTGTTATTAGTACTATGTAGTCGCATGTCACAATCACCTGGTATCTATCGAGTTATCGGGAATAAAACGACATTCGGCTAATGAATACAAATTGTCATGTTTTTTTAGTATAGTCATTACGGCTAATATAACTCTTTTATTTTTTGTGACTTTGGTGATTGTTGATGTATAATAACCGGCTGTATGCTATAGTGTAAACTTCACTTTCAAACTTAAACCACATTTGAGATCGTTATTGATTTTCTCTTAGCGAGAGAAAAACAATGTATAATGAGAAAATAGAAATGATTTGATTACAGTGTTGTGTCTTTTGAGCAACCTTAGTCAAAACTTGTATGAAGTTTTGTCCCACATGGGTTGAAGAGAAGAAATATCACTTGCTTATATTTGTGGTGTGAATTGATCATGCAAATTGATATTGGTATTATGTAGCAATGGAGTGTGGTTATCTGGATGTTAATTGCTAAATAATTAGCATCGTGATTCACCCCATTTCAAAATCATACGAATTGTCAATTTTTTTGTCAAAATAACATTTAAATATCAGAATTTCTTATGTAACAGCGTACACGGTACATCTATCAGTATTTACTACACAATTGTGTATAGCATAGCACAAGCCATAAGCAATTCAACATATACTAATTCTGTCTACTTTATTAGTACATTTTTTTTATACATTTTAGTCATGTATTCATGTTTTTGCGGGATTGGGCATGTTGTTGTTGTTGTATTCATGTTTTTGCCTCTTGTAAGACAATCAAGTATTGTTACTACTTATTATTTGGGTTAATGGTCTAGAAAACCTATCAACTTTTCACTTTTTACTTTTGTGACAATAAACTTTTTTTTTTCCTATTAAAACAATACAACTTCTTAATGACTGCTATTGTAACCAAAGATGCCACGTGGCACAGTTAATTATCACTTAACGAAAATAAACGCGTTTATAACGTCTGGGGACCAGTTCTGCCAACGTACCAAACTTTTGGACCAAAACTCATAAAAAAAACGCTTTAAAAAAAAAAAAAAAAAAAAAAAAAAAAAAAAAAAACGTTTTTTATAAAACATAAATTAAAAGTTTCTTCCCCAAACCTCTTCCCCAAACCTGCTACTAACCCAGATAATCTCCCAACACATCTCAACCCTAATAAATCTCATCCTAAAAAAAACACCTCCCTCTTTATCCTCAGAATCAAAATCAAATCACATCAAGTACTTTTAAACTTTTTCATTTCATCAATAACAACAGCAATTAAAACTCTTCGAGTTGGAATCAATACAAACTCAGAAACACAAGCAAAGCCACAGGGATGGCATGATGTACATGATGATTAAGCTTCACAGTCAAGATAAAGGGTCACGGGTAAGTTTTTCTTAGTTAATCGATTGTGATGTCTAGTGTTTAGATTTAACGAACCATGAAGAGGGAAAGAGAATAACACAAGTTGTTATTACTCTTCCTTTTTTAGTTCGAAAATCAATTGAAGGATGATCAATGATGGATTTAGTTTCATTGTGGTTGAATGGATCCGAGAGAGAAAAAAAAAACATTCTTTGAGACGTTTTTAAACCATGAGATAAAAACTCTGAGATCAATAAGCTTTCCTTCATTTAGATCAGTGATGAATAATTCTGAGATCTTGTTTATATTTGAGTCGAGTCTTGGTCTAGGTTTGTGTTTGAGTTTGATATTTCGAGTCTTTTCAGTTTCGATAAAATGACCTTCGTGGACTGATGATGGCATGAAATCTGAGGTCGTTTGAGTCTTCTAGGGTTTATAGCATCTGTGTTAGAAAGAGTCAATGAAGAGGATGAAAGTATGTTTCTTTGGTCAATTTATGTGCAAGATGCACAATTGGATATGGGATATGCTTTGGAATTATTATTTGCAATTCAGGACATTCAAGAATTTGAAGCAGGGGAGTCAAACATAGAAAAAGTCAAACCTTTAGAAGAAGAAAATGATGATATGGTGACAGAGAATGAAACCAATGAAAGAATTGTTATGGAATCAGAGAAAGTAGAAAGTGATGTGGTGGTGAGAGAAAATGATGAGAGGGATAAAAGTATCAAAGAATTGCCAGAATGTTTGTTGTTGATGATGTATGAGCCTAAGTTATCAATGGAAGTGTCAAAGGAGACATGGGTCTGTAGTAGCGACTTCATCCGGCGTCATTCGAGTAGAAAGAAGCCGCCACAACCACAATTGCCACCAGTCGAGTTGATTAATGGTCAAGATGAGTCAATGGTCAAATGTTCTAGCCCTACTGTTACTGCTCAAGAGTGTGACAATAATGTGATGAGAATTGGTGCGGTCCAGGACCAGCAGCCAGTGTTGAACCAACCGGGTCGATCCTCATGTTCTTTTCCTACTCGGCCGTTAATGGCCACAGTGTTGGAGGAGAAGCTAGTGAGCACAATGGGGTACGAGCCGTTGGTGCTGACTAGATGCAATTCCGAGCCAATGAGAATCGCATAGGCTAAGCTGAAACAAGATGCTTGTTATTGGAAAAACAAGCTAGAGCCACCACGCCGAGCTTCATTCAGCATAACCATGGCTGGGTTAGGTTTTTGACCCATTTGCAAGCAAGAAAAAAATCAGAAAAAGAAAAGAAAAAAAAGGTTAGTTGATGGAGTTTAGTCATTTTTTTTAATTTTCTATCATTGGTATTGAAACAGATTCTTGGACATACTAGTTGATTTTGTGTTGAATTAGTCCCCAAGTTTGGTATGTTGGCAAAAATGGTCCCCCAGACATTATAAACGCGTTTTTTTGGTTAAGTGGTAATTAAGTGTGCCACGTGGCATATTTGGTTACAGTAATAGTCATTAAGAAGTTATTTTGTTTTAATAGGAAAAAAAAAAGTTTATTGTCACAATAGTAAAAAAGTGGAAAGTTTGTAGGTTTTCTAGACCATTAACCCTTGTTTTAATGAATCTTATGAATTTGCTTATATATTGGATATCAATGCGCCTAATATTTTGTCGCTAGCAATCTGAAGCAATTTTCACGTGTTGAAGCTTTTGTTGCTCAATGTATAGTCATTGCTCAGAGCTGACGTGGATTATTGTAAGTGTGGGCATTATGAGACAACGCATGAAGAAGCGCAAGAAGAGATGTTCAAAGGATTTTTTCTAAGCCTTCACCATGTCGAAGAGGTTAAAATTGGGAAATCATGCTCAAAAGTAACATATCATTCTTTTTATTGATGATTAGCTTTAGTAGCACTTTATCAATTACGGAGTATTATTGAAATGAACTTATACAAGTTTACTTGGTTGTTTATAATGGTTTGAACTTGCAGCTAAATTGGGTTTGAGATTATGAATGACATAATCAGCATAGGTTAAGGTTAGGGATATATAACTTT